>KK122148.1:41701-54129 GCA_000611955.2 Stegodyphus mimosarum | reverse complement strand
CTGCCCCAAGTTCAAGATTTCATCGAGCTAAGAAACCCAGCGACGTTAGACAGATTATTTGAGTTCGCAGTACAATTTGAAAGTCGAAGAACAGCCGACAACGAGCGACGACGCCACTTTGAGCGAAGAAGTCAGTGGAGTTCGCCAAGACCCCAGCAGAAGCAAAATCAAAGTTACGGGAATAAGGCGAAGCAATGGCCGAAGAAAGATGTGTCTCCTAAATCGAGCGGCGAACGAAGGGAATTCAATAGAAGAACAAGCAAAGATTCCGAGGGCAACCAGAATAAAAAGAATTTAAACTAAGACGGATTTCTTCGAGGAAGGTGAAGAAGTCCGAAGCAGCGCAAAACCCTTCCACAATCAACTTAAACACCGTAGTCGTGAAGAATTTGAGTTTACCGAAGATTGAAGTTCTATTTAACAACATACCGGCGACGGCTCTCTTAGATACAGGAGCCCATAGCAGCTTTATATCGGAAAGATTTTTCAAGAAGCACTTTCGCCGTTACAGAATTTTTAGTGCAAGAGACACGGATGTCATAGCGGCCCAAGGGGAGAAGTGTAGCTGTTTAGGCAAAGTACCGTTGTTCGTGCGTATCAACGACGAACAGGTAAAACTTTTATTTTATATTGTGCGAAACCCGTAAATATGTATTATTCTAGGTGTGGACTTTTTTAGTTTCTCAGAAGCAAAAATTGATTTCAAAGGGGGAGATTTGACGTTAAATATGAAACCAATAGAAACCAAGAATGATAAGCCCCCGCAGCTGGACCTGCAGCATCTACCAGCAGAAGAAAAAGAAAAAGAATCCAGGGCCTGGTAAGTGACTTTTCGAATTTATTTAGTGATGTACCGGGTTTCACACAGGTCGTCAATCACAACATTGAAACGGGGGATGCTCAGTCAGTTAGGCAAAAGCCCTACCGCTACGATAAAGTAAAAGAAGAAATAATTGAATATCATATTAAAGATATGTTAAAGAATAAAATCATCACGCCAATTTCTAGCAGCTATGCTAGCCCAATTGTATTATGTAGGAAAAATAATGATTATCCGATTACGCACCCGAAGCGGCGGCGTTTTGCTATAGATTATCGCAAGTTAAATTCCGTTACAAAATATCCCGTATATCCGTTGCCGATAATCGAAGAAATAATTCGAAATATTTCGTCTACAAAATACATGACTACGTTAAATCTTCGAGGAGTGGCTATTTTCAGATTGGGGTAAAACCCGAAGACGTCCACAAAACCGCGTTCATAAATAAGTCTGACACGTACGCATTTCTTAGAATGCCTTTTGGTTTATCCGGCGCGCCGGCAACGTTCCAAAGATGTATGGACATCGTCTTAAGACCGGTCCTTGCTAAAAGCACGATCATATATTTAGACGATATTATAATAACGAGTAGTAATCTAGAACAACACTTACAAGATTTAAGAAAAGTGTTTTCATTGTTAAATGAAGTTGGTTTAAAGATAAATGCGTCCAAATGTAAATTTGCCGCAAAGAGTTACGTTATTTAGGATTTAAAATTTCCCAAAAGGGAATCGAAACGGATCAGTCAAAAATAATAGCTATTAAAAATTATCCTGTACCTAAAACAGCGGAGAAGTTATCGTCGTTTCTTGGGATGTGTTCATACTATCGGTCCTTCATTAAAGACTTTGCAAAAATAGCTGAGCCGCTACTAAAGTTGAAAAGAAAGAAAGCTAGGTTTTCGTGGTCAGCAGAAGCCAACTTAGCGTTTCAAAAACTGAAAGACACATTGACTCAAGCTCCCGTCTTAAAATTTCCAGAAGGGGATAAAGGATTAGAGATTTCAGGGGACGCCTCAGATTTCGCGATTGGGGCAGTGCTTTCCCAAAATGGTCAACCCGTCCCCTTTTTCAGACGAACATTAAATGAAACCCAGAGAAACTATTCAGCAACGGAAAGAGAAACTCTCGCAGTGTTATGAGCAGTACAGAAATTTCGTGTGTTCTTTGGAAGTTCTCCAGTAACTGTATATACTGACCACGCAGCGGTCACTAGACTCTATACTGGAAAAAATTTATCACCCAGATTAATAAGGTGGGCTCTCAAATTACAGGAATATAACCTAATAATTAAACATACGCCGGGAAAAGAAAATGTTGTGGCAGATGCTTTAAGCAAAATTAACTTAGATGAAAATGGAAATATAGTCAAGATAGCCATGCTGACATCCAAAGTATTAGATTCTCGTGAAACAGTAATAGCCGAACTCAAAAAACATCCGGAGTTCAAAAATATATACAATTATTTGGCCGACCCTGAGAATTTCAGTCATCCGGATATTGTGCCGATAAGAAATAGGGCCGCAAATTACGAAATAATTGACGGACTGTTATTTTATACGAAAACGACTAATGAGAATCATGAATATAGACCGGTTATCCCAGCTAGCATTAGATTGAATGTATTAGAGGAGTTGCACGATTGTGCCATTTCGGCCCATTTAGGTATAAGAAAAACTGTCCAAAGAGTTCGCGAGGCAGTTTTCTTTCCAGAACTGCAAAAGTTTACTAGGGCGTATGTCCAGTCGTGCCCAACATGTCAATTAAATAATTATGTTAATTTCCGCCCGGCCGGGTTCCTAAATAGTATTAAATCAGAATTCCCAAATCAAATAATAGGCATCGATTTACTTGGACCTTACCCTAGAAGTAAAGTTAACAAAAGCCGATATCTTTTAGTTATAGTGGATCATTTTAGCAAATGGTTAGAGTTGATTCCGTTAAAACGCGCGTCTGCAAAAATTGCAGTAGATTCAATTCTAAATAAGTATATTTTAAAATACGGGGCGCCCCTAAAAGTTATTTCCGATAATGGTCGCCAGTTTGTTAGTAATATTTTTGAGGAAATGTGCGCAAAACTGGGCATACGTCATCTAAAGATTGTCCCGTATCGTCCGCAGTCAAACATAGCGAAACGGGTTAATAGAAATGTAGTGAAAATAATTCGAAGTTATGTGAAAAACTATCACTCTACCTGGGATAGCCATATAAATGAATTTGCATTTGCCCTTAGGACTGTCAAACACGATACTACACAAAAAATACCCGCTGAACTGTTTCTTGGAAAAAAAAATTTGACACCCTTAGATAAACTTTTTTTGTCCAGGAAAGGGCAGAAGAATTTGAAATAAGTGATATACAAAAATTGATACGGGAAGCGACGGGAAATATAGAAATGGCCCAGAGAAAACAAAAACTATATTATGACGAAAAGCGAAGAGGGGTCAAGTACAATGTGGGAGATGAAGTTCTGAAAATAAAACATAACTTGTCAAATGCCCCAGAAGAAAAGGTGGGGAAATTTTTTCCGCGTCTTGAAGGCCCTTTCAGAAGTGAGAAAGTTACACAGGCAGTGGTTATATTAAAAAGAAATAATGGACAAACAATTACGGCGAATGTGGACTAAATCAAGCCTTACTATAATCGAAATAAAATGGCAGTATTTAAAGATTTTTTTCAGGATCCGAGGCAATCTAATAGCACGGAAGATGTACCTCAGCGAAAACAGCAGGAACCAGCTACAATGGCATCTAAAAGTCAGAAAAAGAAAGCTCCCCCTCAACAAAGTAGAAGTAAGAACCAAAAATGTGGATTCAAAAGAAAGACTGACGATGAAGGTGAGCAGACCTACGAACGGACCTACGAGCAGACCAAAAGACGAAAGCAGAATGGGCAAGGAAAGCCCAAAGTATCCAAAAGAACTGCGGAAACATCGGAGAGATGCCGGAGAAGCAAGTAGCCTCGGTTGCAGCCTGAGGAGCAACGTCCCGAATGCAGCAGGAACCAGGAGCAGCAACGAACGAGGGCCCAGTCCACCAAACGCCCAGCAGAGCAACCTCCTCCCCAGCGCAAGTACCCCAGGATACAACGACGGAATTGTAAAAGGAAAAGAGATGAACAAGCTTCCAAGGACCAACAACCAAAGTCAAGGAGACTGGCCCAAGCTGCAACTTATTCTTTCAAGGATTGGGCCAAGAAAAGGATGGATGACTACAACAAGATAAGTAGCATTTCTTATTCAAAAGTTTAGTTAATTTTCGAGTGTACTGCAAGTTGCAGGGTCGATTTTACCTCAAGCGAGGTTGAGTTTTACGCCAAGTGGGCGATAAAAACTTATCTTGAAAGAAAAATGTTTTTGTTTAAAAAATTGTAATTCTGCAAAGACTTAAAATTACTTAATGTTTGTAAAGTAGATTCTTAAGCATTGTAAATAGATTAATTTTGTAAAAGCAATGAATTGCTGAAAAGAAAAATGTTAACTAAATGATTTTGTATGACGCTTTGTCGAAAGACTTGTAAAATGTCTAGAATGAAAAATCGGAAAATTGAAGAACACGATTTAGTCTATGGACTATTATTTCAGTGTAATGTGATATTTCAGGAAAGTACCTTGAGAAAGGAATAGGAAGCACTTGCTGTAAGCTTAGAAATTTAACCTACATTTGTATTTCATGACTGCTATGAAATTGTTAAAGTGTTATAAAATGTAACAAATAATATTATGCTAGCAATGCACGTTAAGTGCAATATCAATGTGAATGAAGCATTATATGTGCAAACAGCGAATTGTATGCATGAAAAGTTAAAGTTTGAGTAAATTTAGAATGCAAGTGTTAAATAGGCTCTCCACCAAATACACTTAAAGTGTTAGACATAAAGCTAGTGAGAACCTCAGGTTTAGCTGGTTATAGGGCGTCTTTTGAGGTCTCGTATGTCAAGTTCTAACTAATGTTAGTCGATCGTAGGTGGGAGATTTGAACACCCCCGAACACAGAAATCCCGCAATGGCGGTTTGCTTTTCATCCAACACCGGTGAGAGAGCACTGGGGGAAGAATTTAATGGTGCTTGAATGATAAAGTGTGTGTGGGAATTTACACGGGTAAGAATAAAGAATTGTACCTAGAAATTACTGTTATTATGTTGTACTGAAATTCCTTTCCTTCCAGATTTTGCTGGAAGAAGTAAGACTTAGATAAAAAAAAATGTTGAAGACTTTGTACCAAGCAAGTTTCTTCTGTAAACGTTTTTCACAAACAGATATTGCCTTGTGAGGGTTAGCCTAAGTTTAGAAGAGTTAAATTTTGACTATTTGTTTAGAATTGCGAGTTTCAACATGGTCCGTTTGGACCACAGTAGTTTAACTACCGCAATTTTGGCGGGAAGTATGTAAGGTTTTAGTTAAACTAACAAAGTTTTATTTTAATTTAAATCTTTTTAGAATTTCCGATACACAGTCTCGCGCGATGGAGGTAAAAATGTTCTTCTTCTTCTTTTTTTCGCGCAGTGTTGCGATTGCTGGCTTTGAAATCGTTGAGTTTGTTAATAAAAAATTCGTTAAAGTTTTACAAAATGTGAAATAGGTAATAAAACAAATGCCAAATTTGGGCTTCCAGATTCCCGTATTCGGGTGAAAACGTACATTATTCAAAATTTGATGGCTTTAGATACCGTTGTTTTATCACAATACGAGAAACATATATATATTTATGCAGATTCTTCATTATTTAATTTCTTTAAATATAATACAGGGCTCTTACATTTGGTGGCAACAATTTAAAAAGTGAACCGACTTTTCAACGCAAAAAGCAAAAACGAAATTAACAGTCCTTCTGGGCAAATTGCCCCTTTGGACTGATAAAATTTAACGGAGGAGCAGTATGTAAGGTTTCTTTTGCAACTAGAAACGGGAACGTATTATTAAAATAAAATTGAATCGAAGGATAGCGAAGCAATCACTATCATCGGTCACCGGGAGGGGTAAATGGTGATACCAGGAATTTGCGAAATTTTTCTCGGTGAACGTAAGTCTGCCTTATCATCTGATCATATCGGTGGTTTAAAAACGGAAGAAGCATTAATCATAATTGCAGAATTCATGCAACAAAAAGCAATAAGCTGACTGGAAGAAAAAGATTTAATGACATTAAAAGAATATAAATTAATAGTATATAAATTCGAAAGGCAATGGCAAACTAATGGGAAACCTCTTAAACTCACCGCCTTAACCCGGTCGTCGTTAGCTGCAAATTCATATCTGAAGGTTCTTCTTTAATCTACAACAGAGGTTCCCAAACTGTGGTACCTATGGCCTTGAGGGTACGTGGCGGCTTAGTGAGGGGTACTAAAAATTAACAACAATCGCGGGAAGCAATAAAGTACTATATTAAATACTAAGTAAAAATATTTAGATAGTTTAAATTTGTTCTTGAATTGAAAGGTAAAGTACTTTTAATGGCGGGCGGTAGCCATTTTAGGCTAGTGCCCGCCATCATACTTTTTACTAGAAACGGAACCGAGGGAAGCTGCAACGTTACAACGTAGGAGCTAATGTTGCAGCTGCTTCCCTCGGTTCCATTTCTTCGGTCCTTTCCAATCCACACAAGCAACGCATGACTGGCATCACTTTTTCAGGTCACCTCTTGCATTACTCCAGTAGAAGCGCTCTCGAAATCTTTGCAACGTCTTCATTATTCCGAAGTGGCCTCTTGTTGAGAACATAGGGAATAACACATAGCATACCTGCCAACCTCTAAAGATAAAAATTCAGAAGATTTCTCCAAAATTCAGAAGAACACGAAGAATTAATATCATGCTTTGATATTAAAAAAATAACAATTTATACAAATAGAAAAAAGAAAATTGTACTTACATTAGTAAATCTCAATTAAGCAGTAACTAAAAAATTTATTAGGAAACATAAAACAAGAACTTAATGTTACACAAAAAAATTATTGCAATGAATTTAGAGTGCATTTTTTGGCTTTAGCCAAAAATTCTTTGGAAAATTTCCTGTCATAACATTTAGCAATTAAAATGTTTTCTAGAGTTTTTGGTGAAATTGAAGAAGGAAACATAGTTTTGTTTTTCTTCACAACACTGAAGACTCTCTCGCACTCAGCATTACTGTGTGGAATTACGATAATAGCGCATACAACTCTTGCTAGTCTATCATATTTTGGTGTTCCATCAGCTTTTTTTTATTCTTTTTGAGGTACCAATGAGGACATCAAGTCTATCTTCTCCAAAACTGGCAAAGTCTTCAAACTGTGCAGCAGAAAATTGGTTCTGTAGTTCATCTAAAGCATCATTATGGCATTCATTTTCTTTAATTGTTAACAAAAATGGAAATTTATCAATAAAAAAATCCAATCGCTGTCGTTGCTGCCATCGATTGACACCGAAAATGCTGAATTCTGGAGTGCAGCTATCGTTTTACTTTGTGCATCGCAAGCAATTTCGTTCACAATAGAAGATGTTTTCGTGCGAGCACAAGCATCTTTCTGGGCAATCTTGGAGTCGGGAAACATCCGTCTGAAAAGTTGACTGGCGTGATCGGCAGCGCTTAGCGGCACGTTGTGTTCGATGAGGAATGCAGTAAACAAACACTCTGCCAAAATGACATCGGCATCCGAATTAGTAGCCGAATTTGAAAAAAAAAATCATCCACTTTCTTTGACGTTGTCGAAGCCGAAATATTAACTTTGTGCTTTTTAGACTTAACATGCTTCACAATGTCGCTTCCTTCACCGTGACTATTATGAAGTCACACACGCACACGTTGTAAAATGCATAGTTATTTCCTTTGAAGGATTCTTTAATTGTTGGAAATTCGGCTTTGTAGGCAGGCCGAAAATATTGAGAATACGGTTTTTTTGACCTCATTTCGTAACAACGACGTATTAAGAAAATTCGTAGCACGTGCAAACAAACAAACAAACAAAAAAAAAACAGAATGCGACAATCCACGCTCGCTGAGTAATTCCCTTGCTGCTGAAGCGAACGCGAAAAAAATAATCTGGTGCCCACAAAGAAAAGAGTGGGAGAAACAAGTTCAGCGCATTGGATTGGCTGGTTAAGCGGCGAGTTGGGAGAAACCGCAGGTTACTGGATTCGAAGTAGTCGGTAGCTGGCGGGAAAACACGATGCAATTGGCGAAAATCGCTGAATTGGCGAAAAATTCTAAAATTTCGACAAAAATCACTAACAACACTTGAAAAAGGAAAAAAATCGTAAAAAATGGATTACGATCGTAAAATCGTAAAGACAAGCGCATTTTCGTAAAAATTACGAAAAATTCGTAAAAGTTGGCAGGTATGTCATAGGGAAGTTTTATCAAATTTATATATGAGACACCTTCATTATTGTCGCATTATTTAGAAATCACACATCCAAATTACAAAGAAATGTTAATAAAATTTTTTTCAATGACTGCCTAAAGGCTCTAATATAAAATTTTATCTGTTATCAGCTAATACAGGTTATCAAAATGCGACTGTAGCGTCGTACAGAAAAAGTTGTATCGCCAAACGTGGTAAAAACCATACTATTGGTGAAAATTTGGTGCTGCTTAATGCATGTTTGAAGAAGAACATATTCGAATAATTAACATCATTCTTTTCTCAAACAGTACAATTTTTTGGGAAATCAAAGACATGTCTGATGATTTTTGAACCGAGAGCCACTGAGAATAAAAAAATAGGCTACCATTTTTTCTGCACATATTAATGACGGCACCAACAATTGAATCTTTCGAGATGAAATCTTTGTTTCGATTTTCATTTAGCATGTGTCAAGTTAATATATATTAAATCTTTTAAAAATAATTATAATGCTAATATTTTACTGTGGTATAAAATAACATTTAAAAAATGTTTAAAGTTTAATATAGGCCTAGATCTCATCAACAGTCAATACCTGACTTTTGTTGCATATAGATCCGCAACGGAGATGGTGATGAAGATTCATGATGGAATACTTGTACAGAGCGATCTTGAATGGTAATAGTTAATACATTTATCAATTCACTCGTTTCCTTTCCGTTTTAGGAAGATTGGTAGTCAAAATAACTACAATACTTTAATAACGTATGTTTTGGTTTAAAATATGTTATTACTGTATTTATTTGGAAAAAAAAAACAGCGCACTAATCGGTTTTTATTTTATTATATTTTCTGACCTTATTAACGGTAGTCTATTAATTTGGCGGAAATTAAAAAATAGAGTAGAAAGATATATTGAGGGGGAAAGGAGGGGCTGATACTTCTCAAATGTGAGGTTAGGGGGTATTCTATGTTACAAAGTCTTATTAATGGGTTCGAGAGAGAGAAAAGGTTAGGAATTCGCTGCTCAACAGCATAAAAGTAGAGAGCTCTCATGTCCCACAACCCCAAAAGTTTCATAATGATGACAGCATCTGTATACAAGACTTTACATGGGCGTCCGGATGAAAGTTGCATTCTTTGTTATAAAATGAACTTCGTAACGGTTCGGGTACCCACTGGTTCTTCGCGAACAACGTCCCAATAGCAAAAATAATTGCCGGCATTTTATTTGTGCAAGTTGGCCATGCTACCCAAACGAAATCCATCCATCCGTGGTCACCGCAGTTAAATGTTTTAAAGGGAACTCATGACTGCAATAGATTGCTGAACTTTATTAGATCTATTATAATTGCATGGAGAAATTCCTTTCCTTCCCTTACACAGTCTCAGGTTGAGGTAAACTCGAGTTGAGTGTCCTCTATTTCCATTTTTTTCTTTTAGTCCAAAGGGACTTTGTCCCTGAAGGACTATTGTTTTCGTTTTGCGATTTTGTGTTGGAAACATTAAAAGTTTGAATCACTTTTCAAACTGTTGCCACAAAATATTGCAGCCCTGTATTATATTTAAAGAACGGTACCTAGAGCCATCCAATTTTGATTAACGTACGTTTCCACTCGAATATGCACATCTGGAATTTGTTTTATTATCCATTTCATATTTTGTAAAAATTTATCGAATTTTTAATGAACAAACTCAAACGATTTAAAAGCGAGCAATGACGACACTTTACGGGGGGGGGGAACCTTTTTTATCTACCTACTGCGTATTAGAAATTCTAAAGGTACAGTGAAATACGTTTAAGACGAAATAATAAAACGGTCCCGACAAACTGCTATGTATTTTCATGCACTTTTTTTCTCTTAACACGAAAAGATTTTCCTTCTGGGAATGAACAAAATTAGGAAACACCAGCCGCGCAGGAGATATTTAAGAGTGGTGAGAAATGAAGGAGAGGTGGTTTCACATATTTCGTGGAAAGAAGGCTAACTTGGCTTTAAAATATCCTCGAAACAGCCTGTGACATGAGCCAATTTTGTTTATCTAAGCTATTTTCACCCTCAACACCCTACAAACGCCACACTAAAGCATCTCGTCTCTCATCATTTGGCGTTGGAATTCACGATGTTCACCGATTGGATATTTAAAGTTAGATGAGCGATTCTTACGAGAAAAGCATGAGGTTGCAATGATAATAACTGTTCGGCTATAAAACTATAAAGCTTACCTTTTTGCCTCCGAATACAACAAGTGTCTTGCAGCCTTGTGATCAACGCATTATACAAAACATGAAATTTTTTTACCGGAAGCAACTGCTTTGAAGATATTTAATCGCAATCGAAGCAAATGAAGATTTCTCGATCTGTTTATCAGGTGCTCTTCAGCTATTGCATTCCGCATGGAATTCAATGACTCCAAGGACGATTAAAATTGTTTTCATCATGTAGGATTCTCAAATGTTTCAGATTCTTTGGCTTCAAAAGAAATGGAGAAGAAGGATATTGAAACTAAGAGGACACTTAATGAAATGTTTGGAAAGTTTCTGTATTATTGAACTGTTCTACTGTATCATCAGAAAAATATGTTGCAACAAATTATGATAATGTGTGTGTGAACCCCAATTATAGTAGACGAAGACATTTTAGAGTTTGTTCAAACCTAAAAAAATATCATTAATGCAGATTCCGACAAGGAAAATGAAACGAATGATGCAGCTCATGTTCCCACGTCATCCGAAATGAGGGACATCATGAAAATTTATGCGCAGTTATTTAGACGCACATTCCAATGATGAAATGAACAACAAAATGGACGACATCAAACAATTTCTAAAAAAAAAAAAGACAATGCAAAGAAAAACATCAGACCATTTTCCCAAAACTCATAAAATGTTTTGTTTTTCGAAAAACTTGAAAATTTTGAATTAAATTTCATTAAGTTTTTGTGGATGTTTTAGTTTGATTGATTTTTCTTAAATACAGGCATATATACATATCTATGTATATAAAATGTACTCTAAGAAATTTAATTTTGTTGAATATATATATATATGTTTGTGTGTGTATTTATTTATTTTTTTGCAATATATTTTAACACGAAAAAATATTTCATTCCCCTCAGTTTCGTGTTGATTTTCACTGTATACTCATTTTACAATTACTTTGCGATATTGCTGTTGAACTGAATTTTATGGTTTAAGTGCGAAGAACATGATATTTAATAAATAAAGGTAACACAGAAAAAGTTAAAAAACACTCCTTTGGACGTAATTTAAAATCTGAAACCCTTCAGATTCCCCCCCCTCCGAAAATTTAATAGCTCTTTTAGATAATGAGGGAAAAGGTTCATAGATATTAGTCATGTGCTAGAAGGAAGGTACAATGGGGGTGGGGATTGGACAAATGTGTAAGGGGTGAATACTATTGGACTTTTATATAACAGACGCACCTACAAAACAAACAAGTCACCAATATGAAAGAACTGCTTTCACAGTTCGATTTTATGCAAGTAGATTTGGCCATTTAAATTTCCATATTTTGAATAATTTTTATACAAATCTGAATAAGCATTAATACGTAAATGATATGAATCCTTATTTTTTTCCTATATAATATGTGGATAACGGTGAAAAAAAAAATGCGGTCTTATTTAAATTCAAAGTACTGAGTCTAAAGAAACACTAAAATATTTACGGGGTACGAGGGTCACTTTGAAATTTTTTAGATACGTGCAGCCGATAGGTGACGTTTGTGTGTGGGGGGAATAGCGGTTATATTCGAAAATTTGAACTATTTTAGACTAGCAGACCATTTTTTGTTGGCCGACTGCAAGTAGTTTAGAGAAGAAGAAATTTTATGCAGAATGAAAATTGAAGTTGCTGCAAGAATATTATCGCGCTATGATTTTAAAGTGAGATTAAATCAAGAAGAATGCGTTCAAACTCTACCTTTAGCATTTAAAAATGAAGGTCCATCTCGCGCTACTGTATTCAGATGGTTTACAGAATTTCATAGAGGTCACAACTCTTTTCAGAATGAAGAACACACAAGAAGACCTTTGTCAGAAGTAATACCGCATAATGTGGCTGTTATAAGGAACATTTGAATCCATGATAATCGCTGCATGTACCAAATGATACAGAAGGAATTTAACATTGGATCCGCCGCCCTACATAAAATTATTCACGAAGAATTGCTTATGAAAAAACTAGTTCGGTGCTGAGTTCCCCATAATTTAAATGAGCAAAAAAAAGAGGACCGTATCAGAATCAGAAAAAAAAAAAAAAAAAA
>KK122148.1:2331-41654 GCA_000611955.2 Stegodyphus mimosarum | reverse complement strand
TAAAAAAAAAAAAAAAAAAAAAAAAAAAAAACCCATTAAATTACTTAAAGATGTCGGCTACCGCATTGTTTCTAAAACTGTAACTTATGATGAAACATAAGTAACAGTTTTTGACGTTCTGACACGTCAAGAAAGTAAAGTATGGTATGGTCTTTGAAGATGATCCCACGACCACAATGGTGAAAAGACAAACGTGCCATGAAAATAGTGATGTATGCCGTTTTCTTCAGAAGTACAGGACTAGTCAAAGCCATCAAGCTGGAAGGACAAAAGACAGTCACAACTAAATAGTACACCATTAAGTGTCTTCTAGAAGTTTTTCATGAAATGAATGTTAGAGGACTCATACTCCACCATGACAATGCATCTTCTCATCCAGCTAGATTGACAGTTGAGTTTCTTGAGCAAACACACATCAAAGTAATAGAACATTCCCCTATTCATCTGATCTAGCTATGTGTGACTTAGGCTGTTTTTTAATCTAAAAAAGAACTTGGAAAATGGGCGCCGTTTTCATTTCGAAGATGAGATTCATAAGGCTATAAACACACTTTTTTTTATTGATTCCAAGAAATGAATAGCTTGAGGCATTTAATCTTTGAAAAATTCGCCTACAGAAGTTCTAACCAGACTAATGCTAAAACAGACTACTTTAAACCCTCCAGAAATTTAAGTATATCTTTAAAAATCTATGCTTATCTCAAAAATTTCAGAGTGCGATTTACTAAGGTAGTTTTGGTTATTTAAATTATTTTTATACAAATCTGAATAAGCATTAAGGCTTAAATGATAGCAATCCTCATTTTTTTTTTCTTTTTCTCTATCTAGTACATGGATGACGGTGAAAAAAAATGCCATCTTATTTAAATTCAGATTACCTAGTCTAAAAAAAAGCTAAAACGGGGTATAAGAATAAGTTTTTAACTGTATAAAACATTGTTATTCCAAAGGGGCTTTGTTCCTGAAGGACTACTGTTTTCGTTTTGCGATGGAAACATTAAAAGTCTGAATCACTTTTCAAACTGCTGCCACCAAAAATTGCAGCTCTGTATTATATTTAAAGATATTAAATAATGAAGAATCTGCATAAATATATATATATTTCTCCAAATGTGATAAAACAACGGTACCTAGAGCCATCCAATTTTGAATAACGTACGTTTTCCACCTGAATATGCGCATTGGAAGCCCAAATTTGGAATTTGTTTTATTATCTATTTCATATTTTGTAAAAATTTAATGAATTTTTGATAAACAAACTCAAACGATTTAAAAGCGAGCACTGGCAACACTCTACAAGTGTATTTGTATTGAGTTGTATTGAATATGGTTGCATTGTTGTATTATAGTAAAACTGTTGTATTCAGCATTCATTTTCAATGCTGGAAGTACAAATGTCAACACAGCAACTTTCTGCTCAGCTTTTGTATGACTTCTACTGGATATGAATTTCCAGAGCGTATAGCTTCTATAATAGCTTGCAGATGATGCTGTATCACATAACCCAAAAGGAAAGGACTTCAAGACATTCCAAACACAACTCGACAATGTCCATACGTTTCAGCTCGTCATTGCTGTCAAGCCATAAAAAATGTAGATCTCTGTTGATAGGCAAGACAGTTATCTGGAGGTAAGCCTTTCGTATATCTGCAACAACCCCCCTTTTTCTGTAGGAAACAAATTAAAATATTTGTAATTAACTCAATAAGATTTTCTCCCTTCTCTAAAAATTCTTTCAAGCTTGGTAAGTCTTTCAGTTTGGCAGAAGTGTCAAAAACCGTTCTCATTCATTTCTTCACAACGGGACGATGTGGTAAACAAAACAGTGTACCCCAAGGGTGTGTTGATTCTTTCACATCTTCTATAATGTGCTCTTTGAGCCAATCAGAAAAAACATTTTCATATTCTTTATACAATGACTGTAACTGACATTCAATCTCTAAAGTGCTAAATCACAATTATCAGGAAGTGGAGGACGATTTTCTATGCAAGGTAAGCACACAACATGACTGTTTTCCACGTTAGCCCTCTCTATAATGTGTTCCCTCGCAACTCCCTGAAGTTCAACTTTTGTACATGCAGATCAGCAACTAAAAGCGAGTACAGTGACCACAAATTCGTTATTAACTCATTAACTGATAAGATGGAAGTGACATTTAAACATTCATTTTTATCTTTCTAAGAATTCAGTATATGCCATATCTCAGTCCCCCCGGGATGCATCTCAATGGCAGTCAAATCGCAAGATAACATTTTAAAACCACCAGTCATCAGCTTTCTAGTGTTGGACGGCCATGCGTCATCAAAGAAAAAGGGTCGTTGGAAACTGTCTCATTTGGTACAGTAAAATCAGCTCAGAGAACTGTGCAATGTCTTGACAATGCAATGCTGACAATCTAATAAAATGCAGGTCCAAGTTTAAGTGTTTTGAAACACATAGTTCAGCGAACACTGTTGGATAAGGGACTGAACAGCAGCCATCCAACTCGTATGCCTCTGTTGACCAAGCGTCACTGTTAAGTACGCCTACAGTGGGTCTGGAAACATCGAGACTGGGCCATGGATAAGTGGAAGACAGTTGTCTGGTTGGATGAATCACATAGATGGTCGTGTCAGGATATACTGTTTTCCAGGCGAACAATTACTCTCCCTGCCGCTCTACAGGAGGTCATATACAGGCTGGTGGCGTAGTTTTATGCTTTGGGAGATATTCTCATGAGCGGCTCCGGGACACTTATTTGTGGTAGAAAAGACCACGAAAGCTACAGATCATCTCAACATAACTGCAGATCAGTTATACCCTTACATGGCGTCTATCTTCACACCTGGAAATGGAATATTCCAGCAGGAAACATCCATGTCACAAGGCTTGAATTACGTTGGAGTGGTTTGAGGAGCATAAGGATGAGTTTTGATTAATGTCCTGGCCTTCTGACTCGCCGGATTTTAACCCGATACAGCACATTTGGGAACAGCTCAGAGCTCAGACATCACCATGTTGGAATATCCCAACTTTGCAGGACCGTTGCTGAGACATTTGGTACAACCTGTCTCCAGTCATCTATCAAGAACTTGTAGCATCCATGCCAAGACGAGTTGTAACTACTTTGCAGGTTAAAGGTCATGCAACACATTATTGAGTAGGTAGTCATAATGTTTACATACCCCTGTGTTGCTTCCTCCAAAAAGAGTGTTGGAGATATTCATAGCTTCCAGCCTGATATCCTATCTCTTTAGCGGGACTTTTTAACACACGACTGCTGAGAAGTAGTATCAATAATTGCCCTTGTCGTATGTCTTATCCAATTTCCTCTCACAATTATGGTCAAGGTTTGCAGCATTATACTGGGCAGGATCGCCTCCTCGTTGGTGGGCACAGAGGTATGCTGATTTAAATTTCTACATAATAAAATATGGTGCTTCTTTCCCCAACTGAAACAACCGGGTTTTACATTACATTTTCATACTTGATTACTACATTTTAGGCATAAAAAGCTACAGCCAGACCTTTTCAATTAAATTTTCTCTCTCCTTTTAGAGACACTTTTATGTATAGCTTTAAAACAATTTGAAGAATTCTAAGGCTTGGCACAAAATATACATGAAGTTTTACCCTGTACTGAGATGAAGAGATGTGCGGCAGTTGATACTCAATTGGAATTATTAGTAAATTTTGAACTAATATTAAGATTCTTGCCTTCAAAGTTATTTCTGTTATCATGTCTTACTTGATTCGGTTTATTTTGCTCAAAACTCTGCAAAACAAGATATATTCTTTTTTCTCCACCAACCTCATCAAGAAATTCTAGTCACCATGTATTATATTTAAAGAAATTAGATAATGAAGACTGAATTAACATGAATGTATGTATGTTTCTCACATTGTGAAAAAAACAACGATATCTAGAAGAGTCATCAAATTTTGTATAACAGTCTTCCACGCGGGCACCTAGAAGTCCGAATTTGCAATTTCAAATTTCTTTTACTTTCTGTAGCATATTTTGTAAAACTAACGAATTTTTTATTAACAAACTTAAATGATTTCAAAGCAAGCAATGGCAACACTGTTTGGAGTGTCTGTCTATTGAAAATTCTAAAGATATGCTGTTTTTAAACATGTTTAGCCTAAATGCTATTGAAACATTTGTCTGCAAATGAAAAAAACATCTGTTTGGATGTAACATAAACTATGAAAGTCTTCAGATTGTATTTTTTTTAAAATTATTTTCGGTTTACTTTTTATGTACTTTTCAAGCACTCATTTCATGTTTATGTTTTATAATTCCTTTTTATATATTTTATTTTCAGAACTCTGGTGGTTTACTTGAAATTATGAAATGGGTCACTCAGTAGCCCATGGGTTCTAGGCTGCCGAGGCTTTATATAAATCACAGCAAGTACAAAACTAGCACTCAGAAAATTTTACAAACTTACAATAATGACTCAGAAAAATTTATTGAAATAAATTAACTTTAACTAAGACAAAGGAAAATTCTTCAGTTCGGAATGTGCATAAATTTATAATGATAGTTTTAAGATCAACCCCTAGAAATAATTTTTAAAACTATTTTTGTCAATGTCTATTTCAAATGCAAGAATTAAAAGCTGATTTTTAGAACTGAAAAGAATACAAAATTGCCTAGAAAAAAATAGTAATAAAACAGAAAATTAATGCGTTCTTGTTGCACTAAACTGAAAGTAAGGACTCAATTAACTTTGATGGCACTGTAGATATGCTTACTGAAACCGAAATTCTTCTACTTCATAAGCTCCACAGCCTGTTACAGGCTAAGGCTGTCTCTCCAAGTTTCCTCCACCTGACCCCATTTGGTGCAATAGCCCTCCATCGGTTAACTCCAATTAACCTTAAATCTTTCACGACATCTTTGGTTTTCCTTTTCATCTTACTCCCTAAATTCTCATAAAGGTTATCTTTTTGGTTGGAAATGCATCATCATAGCTAAACATATGGCCCAACCATCTGATATGAGCTGATTTAATGATTCTTACAATATCAGTTTCACCATATTTCCCACAAGTTCATAATTATAGAGAATCCTTAACACACCATTTTGTTGTACTGGTCCAAAGATCTTTCTTAGGATTTTTTTTTCAAAAGTTGCCATCAGGTCTTTCTCTGCTCTGTTAAGTATCCAACACTCATGTGTGTAAAGAGCAACAGGCCTTATTAAAGTTTTATAGCTAGACAAATGCCTCAACCACAGTTTGTTTTGATCGCTCAATGATATCAATAAAACATATAAGGATTTAGAGAATTAAATAGGCAGGACACCTGTGCAGAATGGATGAAAATCGTGCAACTAAAAAAATCTTCTCAGCCAGACCATTCAGCACCCGAAAAAGAAGGAGACCTAAACTTAGGTGGCTCGACTGTTTGGAAACAAGACTTAAAAATTTTAAAAATAACTAACTGGATGTCCAAGGCGAAGGATAGAGCTTGTAATTCGATTCTTAGAATGGCAAGGGCCCATCCTGGGCTGTCTGGACATTGAAAAAGATGAATGATAGCAATATCATCGGCAAAAGCCAGCAGTTGAAGAAACCGAAATAACAGGATAAAATTTTTAATTATGAATGTTCTATATTTAAATCTGAAATGATACATTTTCATAATTTTCACAACAGAATTAATAAAATGGATCAGTTAACAAAATTCATTGTATTTCAAAATTATGATAGTAATTTAACTATTAGCTAATGGAGTCAGAATTTTTCAATGTGAGGACACTGAAGTAATCCACAATGCACTCACAGAGATTGGAACTCTGGACCTCCTGAAAACACTTTGAGCATGCTTCCAATTACACCATGAAGGAAAACAGAGAGGAAAGAGAAAATAGATTAGAAACTTAATGAGAAAAGCTCTCACATCAGTAGCTTAAGGACATATAGTATTTTCTCACACAACTAAAGAAAAAGGAACAACTTAGTATGGATTCCAGTCTCTGTTTTATTAAAATAATGCCCCATACCTATACACATTTAATCCATCAATACGATCCCCATTACTTCCAATGTAGGACATTTTTCAATCAGATTTAAAAGTAATATTCTTCAGAACTGCATCTATTGCTTTTAAATAGTTTGTGTATTAATAACAGACAGATTAAATGTGAAAGAATAATATCTTACATTTTTTCAAATTGAAATAGACTTGAATGAAAAATGAAACAAAACAAAATGTTATTTCACCACTAATGGCTAATAAATTGATGATTAATGAAAAAAGAGGGTAAACGGAAGCACTCACATAGGACGTAATTTTCGGATTTCCTTTATATTAAAATATGTAAGCATAATTCTGTTCCAGAAGACTTAAATATGGGGTAGGGGCATTACGTATTTAAATATTAAACCAACTCTGATCTTTCTATAGAAATTGATACCGTCCTCACCCTGAATTGAATACATGACTTTCCAATAACTATCTCAGTATGTTTACTGGAGCACAAGCAAAGACTGCATTAGTTCCTTACAAATTTATTATTTTAGAAATGTTTTAACATTAGAATAATTTTCATTAATATTTAGAGAATTGCATTTAAAATAGACTGTATGTGTGAATTTCAAGCTAATATGAAAAGTCTGCTATTTTTTAATCAATAAAAATTATAATGACAAATACTGTAAAACAAGAAAGTAAATTTTGTGCACAAAATAAATTTTTTTATTTCATTTCTATAAATTACGACTGTAAACATTCTCTCATTAACTATTTTCAGATTTAAAAGACGATAAAGTAAAATTATTTCTGGCATTCAGTCTATGATTTTGCTGAGTATTCTTAATTGAATAAAAGTCTTTTAAAGAAATAATATTGTGATAGTTATCTGTAGTTTATCCATGACTGTTTTCCATTTGTTATACTCTTACTGTAGTCCATAAATTAATCCACTTGTACGGATTTTTGATTTAATTTTCATTGATATGTTGGGGAGGGGGGAACACAGAAGTTTGAGCTCTTGTGACTTTCGACACCAGCTCAGAAGTTACTTCACAAAATGGATAACTTATTAACACAAACTTCACGTATCTTTTTCCTTCTTCGGTCTGACAGAGTCACTCCTGCTTTGGCATTTTTAATTCTAAAAGCTCTTTACTTTTAAAGAACAATTGAGAAAAATAAACAGATCTCTGCAGAAGATAGAATGCTCATGGGCAGAGGATATGCATGCATGGCAAAATATTTATAGAGAAGTTACTGCTGATGAACTGAAAATGTATATGATCTCAAAAGTAACAGCATAGAAGACAACAATGAAGAATACAAGTTAATATAATGTGTGAAATGGAAAACTAAATGCAATAAAATTTATTCCTTGAATAATTTTGCTCAAGTACATTTTTATCAATATTGGGTATATGAGAAGGAATAGTCACGGGTGTAAAATCCATCCAAAATATATCCAAATATCAAATTTCCAAACAGAATTTTTATTTGTGTTCCTTTTAAAAGATAGATGGATGAAAATGGCAAAGACTTATAGATTAAAAAATATATGAAATTATCATCCAGACAGAGTTTTATTGGTCCGATGATATGTTCAAGATCTATAGAAAGGAGAAATGAAACTACACTGATGGAAAGACTATCATTATTTTAGGATCGCTAACCTGTCTTGGATTTTTTCAACATTAACTCAACCTCTAGATATAAAGACACCATTTAACGATAAAGTGTAGGCAAAATGTAATAAGTGATTTATATATATTAAAAATCTATATTCCAAAAGAAAATATATGAACTCTTCCATTTGATATTTAATACAATTTTTAATTAATGTGCAAGAAGAAATCAAAGTTGATAATGTAATAAAATCTTTTTAAATTTTTGAATAGAGATTATTATTTATGGAATAGCAAAACTTACTACTCAACTAATTCAGATGCCAAATGGAATCCCTATGACAACACATTTGATAATGAAATAAATATTTTTTTCTAAATATGATCAATTTTAAGCCCATGTTTATGGTTTAAAATTAATTTTAAGAGAAAATACTGCTATTGCAGATATAAATTAATTTTCTGATTGTTTCAGTAGCATATTGTTTTCCTGATTATTCTTCTTTACTGGAATAAATTTGCCTAAAGTATAATTGTTTTTTCTTTTTGTAAGCACAATTACTTTTTTTAAAATTTAGTTCCTTATTTAGAAACACTAAAATAACTACAAATCTCTTTCCAATTTTACACATGCTTTCCACTAATCATATGGTGCCAACTCAGCCTAAAATATTACAATGTGGCTACTTGGACATTGATCTTACACTTAATATCATATCAAGTAATTAGTAAGTAAATTAAAAAATAACAGATCGAGTAAATTTTTTTTTAGGTTTAAAACATTACTTTTATGTCTGAAAACATTATGCTCCTGCGTTCATAACAGTCTCATCTGAGATTTTCAGATGCTTGATGATCTGAGATCAATTTGAGAGAGAGAGATGAGCACTAAAATGGTAGGTATACAAATGCACTTTCAAGATATATGTTATCAAGAGAAATTAATGACCATAACTTTTTAACTCAAAGAAATTCAATCTCTTTATCTTTTTAAAAATGTACATCAAAATGTCCAGTTCTAAATCTTAAAATACAAGAAGAAAATAAATATGAATATACAAAGTTACTTACAAAAGGTGAAAAAACAAAACAAAAAAACCTTTAGTACTTCAGTTGACTGAAAGTGAATGCACCATTTATTAACTTCTTGTTTACACAAACTAAACATAATGGAGACAATTTCAGATGATAAGTTAACGCTTGTTATTATTGAAAGGGATTGTTCGAACAGGAGCTTTGAAATTTGCACTAGCTTGCTGTTGAAGCTGATATGCCAGAGGATGAATCTTAAATCCATACAATCTAAAAAGAAAATCACATGATTAATATTCAAGTTACAAAGTAAATAATATAAAAACATTTTTAAATAAATTAATTACAAACGATAATGATACAAAATTTATGCTTAAGGAAACATGCCTAGCAAGCATAATTTGTAATATAAATTAATATATTTAAATCTTTCACTTCAGAGGGAAAAAACTTATTGAAATTAACTAACTATATTACTCTTCAATGACACACGCTATAGATATGAAATCTGTTAAATTGCATACAAATATATTAGATTTTATAATCCAAGATTTCATATAAAATCATTCAGAACTGTTTAATACAGCACAGACATTTTTATGAAATTCAACCTTCACATACTGTGTATATCATCAACAAATGTCCGCGCATATCACAGCATCCACCTAAATAATACTACTGTCTTGGGGATAATGCGCATTAGACTGTCCATAAGCGGCAGCTTCTTTGCTTGGATCACCCTGTTTTGGTAATATTATGCTCAACTAACATTTAATTAAAATCTACTGAACATGAATATAAAGTTCTTAAATATATCAGAAAGACACTTAAATATACGTAGCGTATACGGAAACTAAGTACCATTTCATTCTAGCGCTGTCGCAGCGCTGTGGTAGGCGTCCCGCGCATGCGCACTAGTCTTTCTTGTTCACTGACTTTCAATTGTCGCCATTTTGGTTGCTCTATGTTGTGTTTTCAGTTTGCTGTGCACATTCTCCCGCTGACTGTGAGATTCGTGCCGTGATTAAATTTTTGAATGCAAGGAATGTTAAACTGGCCGAAATTTATCGTCAAGTGACAGAAGTTTACGGTGAATACGCGATAAGTGATGGAATGGTGAGAAAATGGGTAAGAATGTTTAATGCAGGTCGAACAAATGTCCACGCCGAGGCTCGGAATGGTCGGCCTTCTGTTGTCACCGATGATTTGGTAAGGAAAGTTGATGAAGCAATTCATGAGAACAGTTCGATCACCCGCCGTACAGCCCGGACTCGGCGCCGTCCGTCTATCACTTTTTCCTGCGCATGAAGCGCGAGTTTGGTGGCAAGCGCTCTGGATCTGACGATGACACGAAAAATGCTGTGGAGTCGTGGTTATCGAAACTGGCAGGACGTTTCTTTGACGATGGTATACAAAAACTGGTCACCCGCTATGACAAGTGTTTGATCATTGGTGGAAACTATGTTGAAAAATAGTTTAAGACATGTATTTTCATGTAAAAATAAAATTGGATTCGAAAAAATTGTTTTACTATTTTTTTTTTCAAAACGGTACTTAGTTTCCGAATATGCCTCGTATATATATAAATACTAATCATACATATTTTTTGATATCACTAATACTACATTTATAGTGTTAATGATATCAAATCATAATCATAGCATCAATCAGAATTTTAAAATGTGAAAATGGTTTCAGAATTCTGCATTATGCTATTTGCATCGTGAAATATTAGGTTAAATGGTTTTCCACTTGCAGAGTTAAACCAATGATTCTCAACCTTTTTAAAGATGCCGCCCCTCTATGGAGCGAACAATTTTTCTGTGCCTCCTTTGTGAAAATTCTGTAATTTAAGGTATGTCAAAGTGGGCTCCTGAATTATAAAAGGCAAAAATTTTAAGTAATAATTTTTCAGTAGACTTACACACCAAATTTTGTTTGTTCAACTCAATAGTTTTGTGCTGGAAGGTGCTTAAATAACTTTGGTTAAAATTGAAATGACTAATTAAAAATAAAAATAACTTAAAAAAAAAAAACTTAAAGCACTTCTTTAATGTTTAAAAATTTCTTTATTTTTAATTAAATAATTACAAATACTAAATGTAATATCAATGAAAAACATCAAGTATGATCAGTGGGGTGTGTTGTGTCGCGAATTCTGTGTTTTTAATGATTTAAGTAATCAATTATTTAAGTATTGTATTTGTATTTGGTTTTTTTTAAGTTGAAATTGTGAAGAGCATAATGAATATATATATATTTTTGTAAAGAGTGTACTTAAAATCTTTAAGCAATTATTTTTTCCTTCAACGGTTCAATTTCCTAACGAGAATGGGGGAGCGTCTTCTAACGGAAGTAACATCTGTGGGAAATGCCTTTTAAGATGACAGTTGCAACATTGAGTAGTATATCGTTGTTCTCTTCTCTTTGTTACCAAGATGGGAAAGTGGACACTGTTATTGGGTTCTCCGCTGTTCACTTACGTTTCAGCATTGTGATTGTCGCCTTGTTTATGGCTTCGGTGGAAGTTGTAAATTGAATCTTTGAAAGGGCAGTTTTTGTTGTTTCTTATATTTTTCGCTTGTTAGCAGAGGGGGTCGAATGTTTAGTTTCCAGTTTTCGCAGGTGCTACTGTAGACAATGACTTAATTCTGATTCGTTTGGGGGTTTGAACTTGTCCTATTAAATTATATTGAAAAGTCTCGGATTGGCAAGAATTTAATTTTATGTGTAACTTTTGGACCTATAATTGTGAGTGGGAGGAGAAACCGAGTTTTCCTCGATTCTTGCACGATTTTAGAAGTCAGTTTTTGAGTTGAGTTAAGTTTTGATACAACTAGAGAGAAGAGAATTAGCAGATAGGGCTTTTGGCCCTGCGGCCGAGCTTCACCCTTCCGGGTGCCTCGCGTTTGCGATCCTGCGGCGATTTGCGCCGGTATTCATTAGAGATAGATTCAAGTTGAATATGTGAATAATTGAGAATCTTTCCTGAAATTTATGCAAGAGGTAGAAATTAGAGCGATCTCTTCCGAGTTAGAGAACGGATACTTCCTGAAGTGGGTTTTCCTGCAAAATGTATGTTTTCTGCCGCCTCAGTGTTGAAACTCGTGTGCAAACTACTTCCATATCTCAGAATTTTTTATTTCCGGGCTTCTTCATTTATGGCTCTACAGGATGTCATTTTTCTTGAACTTTATTCTGGAGCTGATTACTTAAAAGATTCCTTCAATTATGGTTTTACAAGACGTCATTTTTCTTGAACTTTATTTTGGAGCTGATTACTTATAAAGCAAATTCAAGAGTTCAATGGGGGATTCTTCTGCCGATGTCGCCTATAGCTTCTTATGATGATGAAATTCCGGTATTTCAACTGTGAGTTACATTATATTTTCTTTAGTAGTTGTCTTAATTAAATCTTGCATAATGGGAAAAATATATATATATATAAAAGTATTATATATTAGATAAAAACTATGTGTCTTGGAAGAACTTAATGTTATTGTCAGAAATAAGAAATTTATGTTAATTGTAATTTCTATAGAAGATTGTGTGAATTCCAGTTTAAATGATTCATTTAATGTTCCGGTTATTCTAAGTAACCGTTATTATGTTAAACTACAAAATTTTATCTTGATAAATGACTCTTGGAGAAATTTAATGTAGAATTTTAATTGCATTTTTATGTAAGGGTAGTCTGGCCAGGTCTCCCATAAATTTATCCTACATATTTAATAAATGAGTGTGATTTTATATTATTACTTGCATTTGTTTTTTTTATTAGTACTAAGAAATTGGTCTGTTCAGTCACTCCATTGTTTGAGCCGGGAGGCTTTTAAGAAACATGGAAATTTTTGCTTGGGGTTATTGAAAAATGTTTATGCATTTTAGAGTACTCACAACGTGCCCTGTTTTAGCAAATATGTACTAACCACCTTATTAAAGATTCTTAAATATGTTTTAAGATAGAATTTGTAATGACCTTTAGGTGCCAGGAAAGTTAAAACTAGAGCTTGATTTTTAGAAATGGAACTGATTGATTGGTGTCTGAATATTTCTTCTCTGGTGCTTATGAGGTTTTGCTATATAATGAATATGGATTATTCGTGAGTTTATTTTAAAATGAGTGAATTACAGAAATGCTTGTTTGAGATTTAGTATTTAGTTTTACCGAGTTCCAGAGAAGATTTATTCCAGCTTCCTTTTCAGGTTAAGTTTATTAAGAAGAACTTGCTTTGCCTTGCTATGTGTGAATTAATTGCTTTAAGAAAAGTTATACTTAATATTATTTTGAGTCTAGTCCAAACAACCAGTTCCTTCCTCCCTTTCCAACTAATTCATTTTTGTAAGTTTTATTTTATTTTAGTTTGTCCGGCGCCTAGAGAGATTGAGTATGAGTTTAAATTTTAAAAAGTTAAAAGTAAAACCCCCTTAAGGTTTAAAGTTTTCTCTATTTAACAGGTGTTTGATGTTTCAGAGCCAGTTTCAGAACATTTGGTTCAATATTTTTAGCTAGATGAAGGTGTAAGTCCCCTCTTTCCATGACATAGAGTCAATTTCTCTTTTTTTTGTAATTAGATCACTCACAGCACTGAATCCTGACTCAACAAGGTAGGAGGAAAGGACGGCAATTAAAAATTTTTTGACTACAGTCCACAATCCTGGATAAAGGTGACTGATGCTACATTGAAGCCAAAATTCTGTGAAATGATCATCATTCTGGAAGTTGGCTTTCAAAATTTCATTAGCTGAAAGTTCGACTAGTTCCTCCTGAATCTGAACCTCTGCTCAATAATCATAAAAAGGTTCAAGATCTATTGAGGACTCCCAAAGACAAAATATCCTCAAAATGCCCAACTCCTTATGCAAAGACTCAAGGTAGTGACAGTACACTTGTGTTTCATCGAATGGGATTTCACTGCTCTCATGCAGATCCCACAAGATCGGAAACTGGCTGAATTCACTGCGACCAAAATTCTGCTTTCACGAAGTGAGTTGTTTTTTTCTTTTAGGAAGGCAGAAATAACAAGTTTTGTTGCAATCAAATTGAGCTGTATGCCTTGAAACTGCAAATTAATTCCATTGAATTTTGTGAATAAATTCGACATGTAAGCAACATCAATCTTAAATTGAAGCAATCCGTCTTTCAGAGCTACATCTTTGGAGAGCCAGCAAAACTCAGTGTGTAAAAGCAAGCGATTGAATTCTTCATCATTGTCCTTCACAGCTGGCTGAATAATCAATTGTTGAGAGCATTACTGCGAATTTTGTTCACAGCAGAAACGACATATTATAATGACTGATGCAAACCATTGCTAAAGTTTTTTGCAACTAAATGCCTGAATCTCACAGTGAACAGCTAAAATATTTGGTACTTCTTTCTTCAGAAGGGTGATTAACCCAAGATGATGACCCACCACTGCAAGAGCTCCATCAGTGCCAACAGACATAATGTTTGCAAGAGGAATATTTTTTTCCTTTAAAGTAATCTTTGACAGTATTAAAAACAGATTTACTTTTAATAACTGCAATCAAACTTTTTGCAAAAAAGCATCTCTTGAATAATTTTCCCTTCCTTCATAACCCGAATGTATGCTAACAGTAAAGCCTCATTATTATTGACATGGTTGCTTCATCAACCTGAAGAGAAAATTCAGCGAGATTCAAAATTTTGCATAAGGAAGCTTCAAGATCTTCTGCCCTCTCATCAATTTATCGTCACACTGTATCACAGCTTAATGAGAGATATTATTGGATGTGGCTGGATGATGTAAAACAGTTTCTAAAATTTCGTAGACAGCCGGCAGTATCAACTCTTTACCGACGACATGAGCTTTTCTCGATTTAGCAATTAATTTTATCTCTGCTTGTCAGGATGAACTTTTTGCAGATGTTTCTGCAAAGAAGACGGTTTCATTGTCTCATTAGATAACACTTTGTTACAAAGTAAACACACGGGCAGTTGCAAGCTCGACGGCGAAGGAACAAATTCAAACTTAAAGTAATGAGGGAAAGATAACTATTTCTCAAAATTAATAATTCATGATCATGGTAAAGAACTAATAAGCACAACTACCTAGACTGGCCAAATAAATGAGGCACGAAAAGCAACACAAGATACATAGGTCAAAATTCAACATTCATACTGAAAGGACGCTCAACGGATGCGCTGCGATTAATGCTGTGTGAAAATAGCTGATGTAACAGAAATGAAGCGAACGAAGCAACACAAGAAACACAGGTCAAATCCAACATTCATATTGAAAGGACGCTTGTTAGGATCACAGTGAAATCGCAGTGTCGTGTTCTTCAAGGTCATCCTACTTAGCATATGAATTCACATCACCATTCTTAGGAGCAGTCGCCCAAATTTGTTTTACTGCTGGTAAAAATGGTGTTAACCATAATAATTTAATAACAGATTAATTAAATCTTTCGGGAATTTTAAAATTAAATTCGAATGGCAAAACATGTCATCACCCCCAACTGCCCACTGCCACCTACCGCCCCTCAACATCCTCTTACTGCCCCTGCTGAGAACAAATGGGTTAAACAATGTTTCAGTACTATGATTTACATGAATCAGTGGCTTGGAAAGCAATTAGTTAGCTAAAATCTGGTGAAAATGCTCCCTTATGTTAAGAGATATAAATAATGAACAAAATGAGTTTTTTTGAATCTTTCTGAAGTTTTGAGGATTTGAGAATTAAATGCCATATCCTAATATATATATATATATATAACAAATAATAAAGTGCTCAGATAAGGAATTAATTCCACCATTTAAGATATTAGAAGGTTAGTGCTCATGTTAACTGCACGGGAAAGCTATTATTTTTTTATGCAGAAGTCAGGAAAAGTTGACAGTTTATTTGAAAATTCCTTTCACAAAAAGGAAGTTTTTACCAACTCATGTTATCCCATATCACTTATTTAATTTTCCCAAAAGGACAGTTTTTAAGGAGGGAAAAATAAAGCTGGATTTCACACCCCTTGTTATTTGTGTTTCCTTCTTATGTAAAATTATAAACTTTCTACATTACTGTGTTTTTATAGAGGGGCATTTTGTTTAATTTATTTCTGCTAAAACCAAACAACAGACATAAACAGGACAAAAAGAAACTACATGCCCTAACTGCTATATTATTTTTTTTTGGGGGGGGGGAAGTTCAGTTACACTGTACAATAGTTTAAAATTTGTATATAATATGAAAATATTTTCCTTACATACAGCAGCAGAAATAAGATTTATTGATATGCAACACATTAATTGCACAGAAAATGCAAAGTTCTAATTTATGTACTTAATTTTTTTTCCATTCAAAAGCTGTTTCATTACTTTAAAACATTACAACATTTCATTAGTCTGAACAATGTAAATATGGACATGTTCTTTAGAAATTTAGTTGTGGACCTCAAATTTTCACAAATTCTAGCATGCACTTCCAGTAGCAGAGTTTGGCCCCCCTTGATATATACAGATAAGATTTATTTAATCAAAAAACCTTCATCAAAAATTTAAATATACACTAACAAAAAAAAAATTACAGAACAATTTTAATAAAATGGAGAGAAATGAAAACTGAAAATTTACCGAGGAACAAACTGATTCATAGGCCTTTTTGGTCTGTAATCTGGGTGAACCATGTATAGCATATGAGGAAATCCTGTGCCAAAATAAGCCCCATCAGTCTGATTGTGACGTGATGATTTAGGATTGTATACGTCAGTGCATTTAGGACAATACAGTTTTACCATCGATTCACCAGGAACATCAGACAGACCTATAAAAATGTGTTGGAGCTGCATTTGTACATTTCTTTTTCTTTCAGTTTCAACATACAAAGTTGAATTTTATTTCAAAACATTTACATAAAGAATTACATTTGGTGCTTGTGGTTTATCTGGAGGTAGGAGCTACATTATGTATCACTATTTTTGATGATAATCACATTTGATCACATTTATTGGCAAATTACCACCATTTCTGACCCATACTGAAGTTGCTGTTTCCAGTTAACTCACAAGCACTTTTTTAAAAACAATAAATATTTAAACTTCCAAGTATTATACATAACAAATTATTATTATACTGACAGATTAAAAAAATGTGAATGATAAAGCAAATTACAAGTAAAAAATATACTATTGCATATAACATTAAACTTTATTATATCCGTAATAATCATGACAACTACAATCAAAAACTGTTCCAGCATATGAATTATTATCCAATTCAGCATTTAATATTTAATTTAAAAATATTTAAAAGTATAATAAAGAAAATGTTGTCCCTCAGGATTGAAAGTACAGCTAATACTCACATGACTGACAAGAGGGAAAAATTGAATCATGTATGCAAACTTAAATTATGAAAATTAAAATATAATAATTTTTAATGAGAAGTGAAATAACACAGCAGAAATATCAAACCAATGGATATTTTATATAGTACAAAGTCCAAAATCCGGATGACCAATATCTGAAATGATTTAAAATCTGGACCTCTACATCACCAGCAACTTTTTTTGGGGGAATTTTTTTAAAATTGCTTTACACTTGCTGATATTTTTTTGGGAAGAAACCAGTTTCTTAATTTCAGTTCAGCAACAATACCACCTTGGAGAATCATTATTTATTATTTGCTGCTTTCATCACTGCATCACTACCAACAAACTACAGCCTGAGAAATTATTCTTGTAGTGATATTTAAATGCATTAAAAAATATTAATTAAACAACAAATGTACGGTAACCTTTTATGTTGACATTACATTTGGTGATGATTACACACTGCAGCTAACTTCTGTGAAGTGTTGAGTGTGTTGATGAGCAGAAAGAAATTTCTTTCAATATGGGGGGGGGGGACAGATTTTGGAAGTCATATTCAAAGGACAAGAGATTACAGTTAGCACTGTTTGAATTGAGAATAACTGATAAGTTATTCAGATAAGCCCAGGATTGATGCCAGAGCTGGTGCATTTGCATTGAGCAGCAGAATTTATGGGAAGATTTTGTTCTTCGAACATTTCTTTCCATCCAAAATCTATTTTACTACTTTCAAAACGAAATAAATATTTTGTTTTGGTTTTCTAAGAATCTAATTGAGTTGACTTCTACTTGCAGTTTCCTAAGAAGAGGAAACTTAACAAACCCTGTTACATAAGAAATACAGAAAATTAAGGATAAGCTTTTTTTTTGGTAAAACATAGCTACTAGAATAAAACCTTACAAAGTCTTAATAAAGTCTACTTATTACTGTACATATCAAAAAAATCTTACCGATTGGAAGCATGGGCTGATTTTCACAGTAGACTCGTGGACAAGCACCAAAATCCCCATTTTGATGTTTTTCAATCTAATAACAGTATAGTATTAAATGCATTAATAATTAAAAATAATACACAATGTGAAAATATCATTACATTTCAACTATTTCTAGAATAATATACAACACAGATATATGCACCAATTATCAGGGCAAGGGGAATATATGCTGATTATCAAAGTATTTTCCCTCTTCCAAGTAGGCAGTCCATTTGCTGGGACCTGATCCAAGATGGACTACTACTGTTCAGTGATTTTCCTATTCAAGAACTAGTGGGTTCTTTTTCATAAAAGAAATGGAATCATAGTTAAAAATACCTTAATAGTACAGAACACTTGCTTAGAAACGCTGTACATTCAATGCTAGATTAATTTACATTAATTTGTCTAGAAACACTGTACACTATTTCTAGACATAGCTCAAACTGCTAAAAGTTCTCGAAGTCTAAGATTATTCAATATTTCCCACCAACTGATCAAATATCTGAAGGTATAAAAATTCAAGTCTGATTGCACATAATTAAGTCCTAGAGTTTTATATTTTGCAATACATACAACATTATCTTCAACAAATATATGAGCAAGCAACTTCTCTATAAACGAAGTAGTTAAAAATCATTCAAAAGCTTAAAAAACTTTTTTCTACAGTCTGAAAAAAATAAATTCAAGAGATTTTCAAAAGAAATTGATTTTTTTTTAAGCATATTAAAAAAACTGTTAAGAAATATTTAAAAGCACTATGAGCTGAATTTAAGTTTATTTCGGTAGAAAACTACAAATAAATTAACACTGCTTCTTCCCTTCTCAATTAAATAAGCATATTTAGCTTATGCTTTCTCTCCCACCTTCTATTTTACAAAGAGTAAATTTCCTTTCCTCTTCAATACTGTACAGCTACCTATCTTCAATATGAAATTTTCTTGCTACCCTTCTTCAATAATTCATTACCTTTATATACTGTTTCCTAAATTATTTATGTAATCATCTCAAATATGAGATTTTTCCTACATTTTTTATCATCATCTTTGTATTCATCCTAATTATACAATATCTTTGATCATATTTTAAAATATTCAGAATCAACAAAGAATTTGATTGTTTTAATAATGAAAAAGTAGTTAAACAAAAATTAATTCTTCAAACTGATACTAGACACAAAAAAAAATAAAATTTGAGAATACTATTTACTAAAAAGTAATTTATTTGAATTTTAAAACATGAAGGTAGTGAAACATTTTTAACAACAAATGACACTGAAAGGCAGAAAAAAAGTTATATACAGCCTATTGCCTTATTCTTCCTTTTAGTTTTAAATAAGCTAAAAGTGTTAATTGCAGATGTATCACAGAAAAGAACAAGTACACAAAGAATACATCTTTGAAAAACAATTATTTCCTTTTTTGTTTGAGCTATGAACAGTATATTAACAATACTAAACAGGATAAAGGAACTCAAACAATGAAAAAATGTGGCCATGGGTGGGGCCATCATGTTTTTTCATGGAAGAGGAGAAGAAAAACCTAACATTAAAATTTCGAATACTTTATACAGTAAGTTGTAATTGCACATACTGTCTACACTTCTATTTTACAAATGTTATTTAATTAAAAAAAAAAAAAAAGACTGAAAGCAAATTTACCATTTGTGCTATTCCTCGATTAGTTAAAATATACCTAGCATGGATTAAACCATATAACATCTCAGCTGCTTGTTCGATAAGATCACTTTGATTGGGGTTGTCTTCCAGTTCATCATCTAAAAAAATTAAAATATATTGCATGGTATACAAGTGGCAGGACACTTAATGATTTTCAGAAATAATATAAAAATTTTTTAATGTGATTAGAAAACTTTTTCCCCTTTATTATTTTTTAAAAGTATACACTTACTGAGTGCTTCTTTTTTTTTTTTACATTAAATACTTTTCTTAAAAATAAAAGATTAAGCTCTCTCCTTTCAATGGAAATCTCATGCTACAAAATTATTGGGATAATCAATAAGTATTCTATTCCTCCCTTCCCCTAAAAAACACTCGATTATTATCTACTTTTAGAAATGTAGTTCAACCTTTTGGGCATGGATACAGCTGAATTTTTTTCGGGGGGGGGGGTTACTACTTTTAGCCTAAGTTTTTGCCAATCTTTTTATACTACTATTTCAATTACTGTTTTAAAGAAATATTTTGTTTTTGGATTTTATTCTCCCCCTTTTTTATTGTAAACATTCTACAGAGTTTGAATTCGGACAAAGAAAGTATTTTATATATTTCAAGAATATTAAAAAACAGCCAGAGTCAAGCATTCATAGGGATACAATCAATGTCATTGTTACGACAGAATTCAAAATAATTTTGCTGTTTAAGGTTTTGTGACAATTTCCATACCTATTATAACATAAATAAAATAAATGCTTTCAAAATGTTATATACACCTCTATCATAATTCCTCCTCCTCTGACATTTTCCCATGCAGCACCTCATGTTAGATTTTTGAAACCTATATTTGGTTTTTCCGTAAGCTAACACTTCACAAAAGATATATTAGTTTTTCACACCAAATATTACTTTTTCCAAACATTCAAAACTCTTAATTCCCAAATAATAATGCACAGTACACAGGATTATTATTCAAACAGTCCTTCGAAACAAACACTCTGCATGATTTAAGAATATCCTATTTCATGAGTAGAAGCACAGATTCTTTGTTTTAATATCTTCAGACTCTCCATACATGATCTTTTTTTTTTACATTTCAGGTTATACATATATATATACACACACACACACATTGAAGAACTATTACATTATGACCACCCTGTTAATAGCATGTAGGATCACCTATACCCCTTAAAACTGCCAGCACCTGGCATGGCATTGACTCCAAAAGGTGGTGATACATAGTCTGAGTATCTGGTAACAAGTTACCACCAACTGGTCCTGCATTCCTACACATTGCAAAGGGAGTAGTGTAGCAGAACTAATACGGTTTTCTAGGTGGGACAACAAATGCTCTATTGGATTAATGGCAGGTGAATTTGGAGGCCAAGACCTGACTGGAAAATCACTGGAATGTTCCTCAAACCACTCTCTGACGATTCGATCCTTATGACATGGTGCATTATCCTGTTGGTAAACACCATCCTCCCGCTAGAAATACTGTTGTCATGAATGGGCGAACCTGATCTGTAACGATGTTCACATAGCACACAGATGTCAGTGATTGTTCTATGGGGATTATGGGTCCTAATGTATTCCATGAAAACATTGCCCACACCATAACAGCACCGCCAACAACTACCACAGTGTTGAGAAACACTGTCTGGGTAGTCACTGTTTGGTGATTTCGGCTGTTGTAGCTCTTCAGTCATGACAAACAATGCATAACGATCTCCGCTCTCCTCTGGAATCAACGTGCCGCTGCCAGCACATTGCTGGCCGGCGACTTGTTTCACCATCCATACACCATTTTCGATATGTGCTCACAACAACTGCATGTGAACAGCCCACTAACCACGTTCCTAGTTGCCAAGCCCCTTTATCAAAGTCTGATAAATAAGCTGTTTTTCCCATTATGTAGCTAATCGCACTATGTTTGGAAAGGCAATGCATAGCCGCTTTATGAACTTCAACCCTTCAAACAGTAGTTCTACAGAACTTTAGAAAATAAAAAAATTTTATGCAAGGGAAAAAAAGGGGATGGGATGGCTTGCAAGTTGAAAATTTCGCTCTCACTCACTCAGATGCATAAACACTCTTCCCCTTCACACACACACACACACACACACACGCACGCACGCACGCACACACACACACACACAAAAAAAAAAAACCTTTTTGAAAAAATTTGGCATCTGATATTTTACAATAAGTTTCTGTTTTAGTTAAGCATATGTGTTGACGCTTAAAAAAATGGATACCTGAATTGTTAACATTTGAAAAAATGTTTTGAGGTGTGCTGGTTCGACTGTAAACTAAAGACAACTTTACAACAACAACAAACAATTTTATTTTTTGGACTATAATTAAAAATCGAAATGAATTCCCAACCATATGGGATCAAAGCATGTATGTTTCGCTAGGAATACGAATTGAAACTGACTGAAGTTGCGCAGAAACAATGCGCTCTGCAACATAACTTTTATTGCAGCGTAGAAGGCAACAATATGGTTAAATCATCTTTCGTTTCCAACGTAATTCAAAACAACGTATTTCTTAACTGTGGTTTGAGAAAAATGATGCTATCATGAAATTGTTTTTTTAGAGAAATTTAAAATATGTATTTTGCCATAATAAATACAAATAAAATGCAATTAAGTTCAAAGTAGATGTACACTACTTTTTTCAAATAAGACTAAATTATTTGCAATCTAGTTCACTTGAGATATTTATACATATTTAGCTCACCGGGTTCTAAGTCAAGTATCATATCCAAAGCTTGGCGATAATGAGGCACTTGCTCACTAAGTCCAGTGAGATTGAATTTGTCTTGAATATAATCTTCATCAACCTATTTGAAATTAAAGGCCATATTTTGAATTTGAAAGTTACCAATTACTTTAATAACTTTTAATTTTAATAAGTTACAAATAATAATACATCCAATTACAGAATAATGAGAATACTTGTGCAAAGAAGGGAGGGAAGACAATCATTATATGCATGAAAAAAAATAATGAAATATTTTACATTACAATACATAGCAGAATAAATATTCATTTTTTCTTAAAACACCAAAAAGTATAACCTATATATTAAAAGCAGGACAAAAAATTCCTTTTTGAGATCTTTTGCATTATTCATGTCATCCTAAATCAATATAGAAAATTAATATACTTTTTAATATATTACATGTAAATTTTCCAACTGATTTTAAAACCATCACTCTAAATTTGTACTAAGTCTCACTTTTAACTAAATGCAAAATACTGTGGTACCCTGATCCTGTTGGATGCTAAAGTTTTAGTCTGGAATATTACTCGAAAGATGAAACATGATACAATGACAAAAACAGCAGCAGAGCTATTTTTAGGCCAAAAGTTAATTACGCCGCTGGAAAATTATTCTTTGCACAGAACAGAACCTAGAATTCCAAAAGATAGTAGATGAAGTAGTCAAATATTCAGACATGGCAAGGGAGAAACATATATTATTAAACGAACTGAGGGAAACTCAGTTATAAGGTGGGAGACCACGTTCTTAAAATCAAACATTCTTTATCATCGGCAGAACAAGATATACCAAATCTTGACCTCAATTTCAAGACCTATATGTAACTGAAAGAATTAAGAAAGCTGAAGTGTATACAATCAGTTGCAAATGTGGACCAAATTAAACCATATAATGACTGGACTAAAATGTCAGTCTTTTAATATACTGCAAAGGAAACTGAAGCAGATAACATAAATGCCACAAGGAGGAGCGATATGATACAATGACATGATACAAGGAGGACAAACATGATACAATGACAAAAACAGCAGCAGAGCTATTTTTAGGCCAAAAGTTAATTACGCCACTGGAAAATTATTCTTTGCACAGAACAGAGCCTAGAATTCCAAAAGATAGTAGATGAAGTAGTCAAATATTCAGACATGGCAAGGGAGAAACATATATCATATTATTAAACGAACTGAGAGAAACTCGGTTATAAGGTGGGAGACCACGTTCTTAAAATCAAACATTCTTTATCATCGGCAGAACAAGATATACCAAATCTTGACCTCAATTTCAAGACCTATATGTAACTGAAAGAATTAAGAAAGCTGAAGTGTATTTGAAAGATAAAAAATGGGGAACAATCAGTTGCAAATGTGGACCAAATTAAACCATATAATGACTGTACTAAAATGTCAGTCTTTTAATATACTGCAAAGGAAACTGAAGCAGATAACATAAATGCCACAAGGAGGAGCGACGGCGAGTAGATACCTAAGGAAGTACAAATGCCATTTACAAAAGGAAAGGCAACTGTAAATACAGAAGATCAGATAAAAAAACCTAGGAAACAAAACAGAAGCAAGAATCCAGGAGGCAATGAATCCAGGAGGAGAGGCAACCACCAAAAGAGAACCAATGTATGCAAAAGCTCTGAAGGAAAGTTCCAGCAGCAGATCCAAAAAACGTGGAGGAACTGACACCGACATCAAGATGGCTAAGGAACAAGCCTCTGAGAATCCACGGAAATTTCAACATTCTTGTGTACTTGAATTACGGAAGGGGGAGGACTATCAAGGAATTCTAGTCAACTCTGGGACAAAGTGCCGAGACTCGGGGAAGGGCTGCGGAAAAGGATGTGAACCAAGACTGTCAAAGTTTCCGAATTAGACAAATCCAGTCTAACTCAACATGGAATGACTTCGTGACAAAAAGAAGAAGAATTCGAAAGATCAAAAAGACCTGTTAAGTACAATTTTGGTTTATTAAGGTTTGGTTTTATTTCATATGTAGAAGGACTACTTGACAGATTCGTTTGAATTTTACCTCAGGTGAGGTCATTGTAGCTCATTTAAAGAGCAAAAGGCTCCATTGTAATTATTTATGTTTATATATACGTATCTGAGAAATGAATTTACTTGAGAATGCAATTATAGTCTGAGAGACTGAGATTAGGAAACATGAAGGAAAATTATAAGAATTTCTAAGCAATTTGTGTATCTTGATGTAAAGTGAGAGCTGAATTTTGTAATTTGCTTTGTAAATGTGAAAAGTATTCAGATATATATGTTTAACTAAAGTAATACTTGCATAGTTATAAGAATTAAATTTGTGTTATATGAATGGGATGTTTATGTACAAGGTAGCAGAATTAACAGAAATTTAAACTAAAAGGCTATCCAGCAAACACTCAAGTTTAAATCCTGCTCTTGTTAGCACATTATGTGCAGTTTTGGAAATAGTGTCTTTGAGGTCTAGTGAGTCAAAATTGCTAAAACATAGGTTGTAGGTTAAGCTGGTAGTATTTTGACACATATACAAAAGACAATGATATTACACACTATTTTTAATCTGGAGGGCAATGGGGGAAGAGACTTAAATTGTGGAATTAAAGTACAGTTAAATTTAAATGAAATGATTTGTAAAGCTATATCATGTTTGCAGAATGTTTTGCTAAAGTCTTTTTCCTTACAGATTTCTGAAGGAAGTGAGCTGCTGAAAGGTTGTACCTTTTTGAAGAAGACTAAGCTCTTCATATTGTGAACGAAAAATTTACTACACTCAAAATTTCATCTTACAGTCAGAGGTTGGCTCTGAAAAGTTAAGTTAGAATTTAAGTCCTTAATGAGGTCATTAAGTTGGGCATTATAAACGGAAAGCACCCCTCCACTTTTTTTTTTCTTTTTACAAATAAACTTAAATAAACAATAAAGCACTTTAAAATGCATGCATGAAAAAAATGTATTTTTATGAACAAATGTACAAATATTACTATATCCCATATTTAAATGAACTTGCTAAAACCTAATAACACTAGTCTTATTTTTTTTACTTATACAAGATACTTTTTCAATTGTGACAATACATTTTATGTAAATCAAATTCGCTGAAACAACCTTGTATTTGGCGTACATTTACTAAAAAACACTCAATCGATTTCGAGGGCAGCTACAGGTCCCTCCTCATCAGGAGAACAAAATATCTAGAAAGGGAAAGAAAGCTGAGTTATGGCTTTTTATACACTCGGGTAGAACCACGCGCAAGGAGGCAACGTCATCTATCGGCAAGCCCTCAAAATCGATCGAGTGTTTTTTAGTAAATGTATGCCAAATACAAGGTTGTTTCAGCACATTTTATGTAGTTATCACATATAAAAAGTTTTTAAATAAGCTGAAAACACTAGAAGAGAAATAAATAAGTGAATACAGTACAATATAGTACTTAAAAAGCTCAAAGCATATAATCAACCAATACAAAATGTAGTTTTTGAATATTCCAAGTTACTTTAGCGTGACCAGCAGAATGGGCAAACAATTTCAATTGCACAACTAAAAACACTAGTACATGCAAGTACAGTGATCAATAAAGATAAGCAATATTTAACTTCAATATGAGGGTGATTTGAAATGGCAAACAGATAAAATGTTTATTTTAGGAATTGGCATTGAAAGTTGAATGAGCGATTGAAGTTTAGCTAAGCACATATTAATATCTAAGGTAATAGTTACAGATCGACAGAAACAGATATAGTTATCCTAACAAAATGTTCCTTATACTACTGTATGTAACATATGAAAACATAGAAGAATGTCATCCTAAAATTTGCACTGCATTCCCTTGCTGGATGCTTTCCAAATATCTTTGTTAATTCAATAACTGAATTCAAATATGTTAAGCCTGGATTTGAAGTGACTCAGTAAACAGTTGTAAACCAAGGAATAATAAGGACATCAGAACTGTGTTTTGAAGGAGTTTGTGTTACATGGTGCGCTCGCACGCATACACACACACACACACAAAAAAAAAAGAGTTAAATTAAAATATTATGGTAAAAGGATAAACAACAAACATCTCTTAAAATAATAACTTTCCTAACTACTAAATATAGAGTATGAGTGTTTTAAAAAAGCATAAAATATGATATATTATTAGTTAAGGGTGAAAATAATGAGAGAACTAAATGTACTTTACCAGGCCAATTTAGAAGTACTATTATTACATTATAAGAATGCAACATTTTTGCAAAAGACTTTTGAGTGCCAATGCACCAAAATATTACCTTCACAACAAGTTATTACAATTCAATCTATTAGATGATCTATCTACTATATATTAGGTTTCTGTACAAACAAACATTTTCATTAAATTTAACAAAGTTAAAAAGACTGATGAAGATGGAATGAAAGTTTCACCAGTACTCCAAACACAGTAAAAAATATTGTAACTGTAAAATATTCTGGCAGATTTTGGTATTCATAATAACTTTAATATTTTAAAATCTTCATTAAGAAAATTTAATAAAGAAATTCTGCTGCTTTAACTGTACTCACACCAAACTTTGTGACCTTGCATGTTTTCTTTTTTGGGGAGAGTGGGAGTATCGTTATTAGGAGTGCATAACCCCTTTTGGGTGAGGTTCAAATAAGTTTTTTTTTGCTTACACCAAGCTGAAGCTGTGAAAACATATTATCACAGGTTTAAGCAATGCTTATGAATTCTTGCAGTATTTTAATAAACCCAACAACTGCCAAGCCATATATAAGTTTAAAGATATTTGCCATGATACCTTTAAGTACAAGAGATGCATCTTGAAAGGTACTCAAACAATTAAACTATACAAATACTGGAAGAAAAACAAATAAATTAGAAGGCCCATTCTGGAATTACAATCGAGAAAATATCATTTAATCATGGTATTTTTGGAAGTTCAAGGTTTTCGGGCTAAACCCTTGGAGAATTAATTCATACAGCCAATTACAGTTCAGAGTTATTTTATCAAAAAATTACCTTCTCTTCTTGATTTAATGCATCTAATATCAAAATTAGAAGAATTAATATCTGCTTACTTCACAAAAGAATTCATTGCCTCGTAACCCACAAAACCAAGAAATCCATGATACTTCCTCAGAAGAACTCATTTCTTCGCTCCCCGGGGAATCAATTTTTGCTAAATAAGGATAAATTTTGCACATTTAGAGATAAAATCATGAGTGTGTCAAAGGAAATAGTTAAATCACTTTAAAGTAGAATTAACTAAGTACACAATGGAAATAATTCACTGTGCACTTAGTTAATACTTAGCAAGAGCTAATTAGTAACCTATCACATTTCTATCATAGTAAATAATTAACAACAAGTAATTAGTAACCTATCACATTTCACATGATTTAGACCTTAGTTTATAGGAAATTACTAGAAAAGAATTAAAGGAAAAACTTCATCTAATTGATTGTAAAATAACATAACAGCAAGCTGTGTCATACAATTTTTCAGAAACAGCTTGTAATGAGAACAAAAGAATATTCAACTGTTTTTTATTTAGTTACATAAAAAACACATGAATATGTCACGTCAGAACCTGTATGTGTATATGCATGTGTATGTGTCCATGTATGCATATATATAAATACATATATATGAGTGTGTATACACATACACGCACATACATACATTTCTGAATCTAGTCCCGATGATACAAGATAACCACAAAAACTTTAATTACTGTAAGCTCAAGTTCTGAGATTATCTGGTATTGAAATTCACTAAAATTAGCATTAATTATTATGACTACCTAATGCAATATAACATAAAATCACCACCTCCTTTATAAACTTGATTCCACATAAATTCACTTCAGTACGAATCCAAGTAGTATTGCGCTGTTCTGCAACATCGATTATTGTGCCACTTTGACAAACCGTACAGTCTTTTATTCTTTTGAATATGCACACTAGTATAGAGAGTTAAATGTTGTTTAACTTCCTTTTGAAACCTTTATGCATGTTTTTTAGTATACACTTCTATTACCTATGGTGCATACACCTTTTCATCCCTGATGTTTCACGTAAGGATACCGTATTCAAAATGCCTCCATTATCAGTGATACCATACTGAAACAATGAACTTTTTCAATAATATCAGCTACGGCAGCTTCAAATGGACATTCAAAAACATATTTCATCACCAGAAGATTTGTGACCACATCATGCATAAATACTGGTGTGACAAATTTTGTATACATAACTGCAGCGAAATTGCATGTGAAATTGTAGTACCTTTTGTAGAATGAAACATGAAAGGTCTGAAGAAAGGAAGCTGCACTAGAAAAATAAGATTACAGGGGCAAGTCTATTTAACATTGAGGTAAACAGTTATCTTGCTAAATTGGTGAGATATCACGAAGATTGCAATGATTTTGGTGACTAACGTTTGTCGCCAAACTTAGCAACATTTTGATCTGGCGCCAGCATGGTACTGTAACAGAATAACAGTAAACAATCTCTATGCCTAACTGTAAAAGTATCCAGCTCTTATATGTAACTTTAACAGTATATGCCTTCCAGTAACTCTGAGAAATGGAAGGTACTACAGACTTCTCGGCAGTTGGGGGAAAACTATATATATGCCCGGAGAAAGCATTTAGCTTAGAGTGAGATCTCTGGGCAAGCTGCATTCTTTACATGTACTTTGCATTTCACTCTATTTAACATTCTTAACTCAATAACTACAGATTGTTTCCTGTCAGATTGGGAACAGCTGTATGAGTACTTTTATGGAAAGTTTCAACAACTGTAAGATGTTCCTTTTGTTTTAAAAAAAAGTTATTGTCATTTCTGTGTGCATTCAATCCATTATGAACATGTACGCATGAAACAATTTTTAGAGTCAGGAGTGGGGTTGAATGCTGGTGACAAAAGCAATGAAGGAGCAACTAAAACAACTTGTGGCAGTGGCAGCCTTTGTTGCACTCAAAGAAGAGACACGAAAGTGAAAGAAATCTAGTTAAGAAAAGATTGAAGCAGATCAAGAGAAAATGAAAACAGAAATTACTGTCATAATCAAAAACAAATTCGAGGCTATGGAAGATGGAATAGACACGTCGGAAAATAAAGTTGGAGAAACTGAAGAATAAGTTTCTGCTGCTGTTGCCAAAGAAGCTGACAGCTTAAAGACATCAATAACGATGGCTGGTCAGAATTCTAATGCCTTTAAATTGGAACATATGTTGACCCACCCCTCTCTAAAGCTATCCACATATGATGGAAAGACCTCCTTAGCAAGTGTACAAGATGCACTGTCTACAGAAATTTTTCTGGTTTCTCTAAAGTGACAAATACAAATGGATGAGAAGCTGAAGCCAATCATCTCATCTCTTCTCTGAGACCAGATACAGCAGATATCCTCCAAACTCTGCCCGAAAAACAGACTAGGCTTTCAAAGCTCTATACAGTGTATTGGAGCTGTGATTTGGAAAGAAGTGTTGAAAAGACTATAGTAGGCTTCAGTTAAAATCTTGCCAACACATATTCCATGGAAACATGACACAAGCTCGTCACAAATGTTGAAAGGCTGTCTCACCTCGCTTTTACAGATTACCCACCAGAAACTAGGGCTATTCTGCTTCTGCACCATTGATTAATGGCATTCGGGATTTTAAGATACATAAAGCCCTGCAAATGGCGGATGTCACTGATCTAAAAAGTGCCTTAACGTACACCATGAAATTCAAAGCAACCTAGCAAGCAGTCCGCACAGACTGCAACCTCATCATGGCTGCACACGGCAAGTCAGTGCTTTGAAGTCGAATACGAGACAACAAATTGACTTCAAAGTGCTGGAACTGCAGTGGTGAAGGTCACGTATGAAGGAACTGCAGAATTTAAAATCAGTCCCCAGCAAAGGTTTGTTTCTTCAGTTTATGTGATTACAACAAAGCCTCAAGGTCTATTTGCCTAAGGGAAGGGATGCCCTTGTGGAGGTTTTTCTAAAACCCGTATCACATACGCTATTTGTTACTGAAACACGACATCAAAAGAAACAATCAGAATTGCGGTTCTGAGAAATGGGTTACCATCTTTACTTGGTAAACAGACTTGAAAGCCAAATAGGAATCAGTTATCGCTCAGATTGACTAAAGAGACATCTGCTTTCAAATTCCGTGTATATACAAAATATATTTTGTAATTATTTTAATACTGTTGGCTGAATACCTTAGCAAAATGACATGTGTTTATCACATTAATTGTTACTTTTAAATTGTATATTTTTTTACTCCGATTCTTGTAATGATCTGTTGTATATATTTTTGTAAATATGGACATTCGGTGGTTTGCCATTATTTATGATTCTATTATTGTAAACAATATTTTTGTATCTATATATTTATTTAATAACTTTTATGTACACACTATGTCATTTATTGATATATGTTTTATGATGAGTGAAAAATATTTATTTTATCCCCAAAAAGTTAAATATTTTGTAAAGGCTACTTGCTTGGCTTCTTTGTTTAAATTCCCACGTAAATTACAAATGCAAAGGTTGTGTGTAAGTGGGTGAACTTTAATGACTAGCCTAATGCACAAAATACACTTCAATTATTTTTCAACTGTGTATTCCATATCCATAATAAAGTGGAAAAAACTGATGACTACAGTTGCTGCCAATTACATAATTCATATAACATAATTGTTATATGAATTAGAAGCAACTTCAAATAAACTTTTGAGCAATGTTAATACATATTCATACACACACATACATATATATATATATATATATAGATATATACACACATCTAATAAGTCATATATTTACATACATACATATAGAGAGAGATGCGATGGTTTAGAAGTATGTTTATTAATATTACTGTAATGAATAAGCTTTATATTAATTAATGTACATACAAATGCTTTTCATCATTCATAATAATAAATCCATAAATTTCCAATGTTTCAATATGTAGCATTTATAATAAAAATACAGTTCTCATTGTGTTTATAATCTAAAAACATTTCATTAATAACATGAAGATAATAGCATAAAAATTTAATATGTATCCGCATTATTACATAACCTATGTTTATTAAATATATATACATAATCGCTGATTATGCAATTTCAATTTAAAAGTAATAAAAGTAATTAGCAGAAAAGTAAAGTCGCGCATATACAAACATATTTATAACAATTATTCACCTTAATAAAAAAAATTCTATTATATAACAATCACATTCTTTTCACATGATCAGCATGATATACGACGAATTGGGAGAGTACAAAAATCATCAGAAATAGCACATCATAAAATACTGTCTACTCTGAAATTTCCAAGATTATATAAGCTTAGTGAATATATAAACATTTAAAAATGACTTAGACAGTTATACTACAACAAAACAGCAATATATATAGCTTTTTCCATATTTCTTCAATTAAATTGGCTTCTATTTCCATCGTCCATAATTCCACAACGAGAGCCATCGTCCTATTGAAAATTACCCATGATCCTTCAGTAGCAGAACTTTCACTTGATTGGTTGATCTCTACATGGAACATGGATCCAGACAAAACATTTTCAGGAAAGTTTCGAAATGTTTCGCAAAGTCGGGATATATTTCGCCTAGCTAGACAAAACATTTCTTGGAAACCTCACGTTTAAACCAGTGCTACTAAAATCTTGTTTCTCGGAACGTGTTGCACGTTATTGTGCACGTGTTGTTAGAAGTGATAGCCCCTTAAGGAAAACTGGCTCGTATACACGTAACAAATGGGGAAAACCCCCAAAGCAGCCATGTAGCCAGTCCAATCCCAGGATTTGAACCTTGGACCAAACTACCAGTGTTCTGTGACTTTACTGTAGGGCTCCTGGTGCACTCCTCCAATTAATGGCCATCTTGCTGAGCAAAGGTTGCCAGATATGGAAATGTCCCATTTTAACATGCTTCAGATTTCTGCAATGAGTGGCGACATGATGGACTCTTCATATGTGGCATATGTTACAGACCCTTGCCAATTATAAGGAAATAAAATTTTTCCTTGGACTTTGTAAAAATAATGAACTACATTCTGCCTCTGATTACATAATCTTGTTTGGAATTACAGACAAAGAAGTTAAATCCATCCACCATTTGGTGGATTATTTAATAGCTCAAGACACTATCACACTACTTAAAAGAAAAGTATTTTTACTTCCTAGATCCATAGTTGAAAACAGAAGTTTCATGTACAATATAATAGAATATACTAAGAAATGTAGGAGTCCAAAAAGAGTACTAGTAGTCTTGGCACTTGTCGACATATCGAAGACAATCACCCCAGTGAGAGTTGCTAACATAAGAAACAAGGTGGAAGTGATCAGGAAAGGCGAAGCATTTGCTATTGCAGTACACACTCCGGTAACCTGTGTTAACCAATAGTCCTTCACTCTATGTGTCTTCGGAAAGCCTAACATCAGAGTTATTGCAAACTAAGTTACCTATTAGAGTTATTGCAAACTAAGTTACCTATTAGAGTTATTGCAAACTAAGTTACCTATTAGAGTTATTGCACAGTGCACAACTAAGTAATTAAGAAAGGAGTGGTGGACAACGAACCTAAGAACTTTGAGATGATCCAACTTGACACAGCATAAAACTGATACTGAGAATCATACAGCAATCAAGCAACAACCAAGACATCTACTGACAGCTAAATAGGAAGATGTACAAAAGCTTCTAAAGGGTATGTAAGAAAGGGATGTTATCAGGGCTTCAGCAAGTCCTTGGAGTTCTCCTATCATCCTAACCAGAAAGAAGGATGGTTTAACTAGATTTTGCACTTACTATCACCAGCTGAATGATGTCATGGAGCAGACAGCTAAAATCTTCCTAGATTTGACGGCATTAGAGATACTCCTTCTGGAAGAAAGTGGTTTTTGACACTTGATTTAAAGAGTGGATATTGGCAGATACAGATGCCTCCTGTTGATCGATAAAAGACTGCATTTACTAACTGACAAGGACTTTGGCAGTTCAAGGTGATGTCATTTGGTACGGCACCTACAACATTTGAATGCTTTATGGAGACTGAGTTGAGAAGTCTTTCCTACAAAGCCTGTCTAATATACCTGGATGAATTCATCATCATCGTTGGGTGAAGTTTCATAGAGAATTCAGAAAATATTAGGAATGTGCTTCAGAAATTGAAGGAAGACAATCTAAAGGTAAGTCCTGCCAAATATAAATTGTTCAGACAGGAAGTCACTTTCCTTGGACATCTCATTTCTACCAAAGGTGCGTGTACGGATCCAGAAAAAGTGTGGGCAGTTAAAGATTAGAGACATTTGAAAATGCCATTAGCTTAGAAGTTCCCTAGGGCTTTGCACATACTATAGGAGATTTATGGAGGACTTTTCTTCCATCACAAGATTCCTTTACAATCTGACAGACAGCAAGAAAATGTTTTGTGGACAAAAGAATGCGAGGACGCATTTAACAAACTGAAGGAGGCTTTAACATCTGCTCCAACCCTGGTACATCCTCAACTTGACAAACGATTTTATTCTTGGCATGGATGCAAGCAATGTTAGTGTTGTGTTTTTTTGGCCCCAGAAATAAACGGTCAAGAACATGTTACAGCATACTGGAGCAAATGTGTGTCTAAACTGGAGAAGAATTACTGTGTCTGCAAAAACAGCTGCTTATCATAATTAAAGCCATAGAATATTTCCTTTACTACCTCCATGGCAGAAAACTTCTGCTTTACACAGATCGTGTATCGTTTAACTGGCTCTTAATTTCAAGAATCCCGAAGCCCTAATGGCCAGATGAATACCGAGACTCCATGAATATGTCATCACTATCCATCATAGAAAAGGACCATTACACGGAAATGCTGATGCCCTGCGTAGAAGACCTGGCCCAAAAAGCTGCTGATATAGTTCCAGATTCGAAGGCAAATATGAGCTGGTCAATTCGCTGAGTGACAAAGAAGTCAGAAATGACCAGCTGAAAAACAGTGGCATTAAACCCATAACTGAATGCATTCTTCAAATTGGATCCTATCTGGCAAGACTTTTAGATCTATAGTTCTTCGTTAAACAATATTGGGCTCTTTGAGATGCACTCCATATACAAAATGGCGTCTTGTACCAGAAGTTCGAATTGGACGATGGAAAGGCATTTCGATGGCAGCTGATACTTCCAAGATTCCGAACGCTCTTAAAAAATAACACAGCAGTCCAACAGGAGGACACTTCGGAATTATGAAGATTTTGCAGAGTGTTTTACTGCACTAATGCAAGAGCTGATGTGCAAAAATGGTGTCAATCTTGCAATCTCTTTGCAGGCTCGAAAGGACTGAAAAACACATCCGAAGGAAGGTGCAACATTAGAATGTAGAAGCACCTTTTGAATGCATTACCTTCGACATCCTGGAACCTGCCATGAATTGTGATGGCAACAAATATATTCTTGTTGTTATTGATAACACAAAAAGTGGCCTGAAGCCTATTTTGTTCCTGATCAAGAGACTGTGATGGAAGCAGATGCAATGATAAAACATCACATTTTCAGGTTTAGAGTGCTCTTCAGTTACATTCTGACCAATGAAGGGATTTTATATTGGTTGTAATTAAAAGAACTCTGGAAGGTACTTGGCATCAAGAAAATCTAAACCACACTTTTACCTCTGCAGTCAGACAGCATGGTAGAGAGGTTCAATCAAATCCTCCCTAACAACCTCTAGCTGATGGCTTTCAGAAACCAACAGGACTGGGGCCAGAAGTTATGTCTCTTCTTAGTGGCCTATCACAGTGCTGTCCATGAGACTACCGGTTATTCCCTATCCCAGATGCTCTTTGGTTGCGACCTTTGTTTGCTTTGTGATCTGTTGTTTGGTCACCCTCCAGAAGTCCCCTTTGTTACTCAAGGAGCACATTCAGGATCTTCATGTAGGGTTTAAGGTGATGCACAATTTCGTACGAGGGTAAGTCAATTTGGAGATGGAGAAGATGAAGACTCCATATGACAGAAGAGATATTGATTCATTGAAGACGACAAAGTGTGGTCATGGAATCCAATTTGATGGAAAGGATGTTTGCCTTAAACTACAGTCACCCTAAGACGATCCTCACACAGTCATAAACAGGCTGAATAATGTTGTAGTTCGGATCCCTATCTCATCAAATTCTAAAACTAAAATCATTCATTACGACAGGCTAGCCCCTTACTATGGCCATAACAGGTAGTCCCCATGTATATAATGTACACTGGGAAAATAAAAAGATGGTGGCAGTTTTATATCTCCTGTTCTACTGAGCCGAATGACGAAATTCAACTTGCGTTTTTGATGTTTTGAATGGGCGACTTACGATATTTATTATATTTATATATAGCATTGTTCTAGTATAGGTATTTCAACACAAAATCAGACTTTTTCCGAAATGACATGCCAATTTTTTCCCGCTGATTTTTGCTTAGTTGAAAGTAAGGCTTCCTGTCCTGGGAGTATACTGCTCGGGACGTACAGTCCTTTGGAAGCGGGCAATGTTACATGAATTTTTGTGTATATGTAAATAATTTTAGTGAAGTTATGTTTAAAACTGTAGTATCTTTTGCATAATGTAACGTGGAAATATCTACATAGACACACTCATGATTAAGGTAATACGGTAAAACTGCATATTACGGGTTAGTTTGGCACATTTTCGAAAAGTCGCCAAATCGGTTATTTTCGCATGTTTTAGAAAACCACTAACTCATATCGCCATATTAGATGGTTGCGAATTTGAATGAATCCTGTAAACATGCAAAAATATCTAAAACAGACGTTAAAAAAAACAACGATAAAGTATTTGAAAGTTAATAACTATTTATTTTATGGCATCAACAATATTAAAACTTTTCATAATATATACCATTTTTAAGACAGTAGCAAAATGAAGTAAAACATTTTAGCACGAAATTTAAGAAATTGTAATAAGCAGTAAATGGGCAATAAATGAACGGAAAGCATTGATTCATTAAAACTTTGAAAAAAATGCAGAAGAAAAAGGAAGATAAAATTTCAATAATTTCGATCTACTGAAACATGAGCAATAGTATAGTTAAAAAAAAAAGTGGTTAAACAATTTTAATTATGTAATTTATAATAAATAATAGAAACGTGCATTTGTTTATATCCACACTAAAATGTAACAATACAATGAGATGAAATTCAAAATGGTACGCTCATTCAACACCGACTCTACGGCTCATTTCAACCATGTGCTTAACCACATATAATGGACACACACCTCCATTCACACAAATCTGTCACATCTTTCATTTCAAGTAATTTCATACTACTTTTACACTTAGGACATTCGTACATATTCACAATCAAACCATAATTCATGCACCATTCTATCACACATCGTTCGCCCTTTTATCTTGCAACCGAATCAAATAAGTAAAATTCACACGTTCAACTCTTTCGACGTCAGATATTTTGCTCACAAAATTTAATAGAAGCACAGTGAGATGACGAAAATTCAAAAAGCCTGCTTAAATGCTAAATCCTAACGATTTTCATGACGGCAAGAGGTTACCAGATTTGGTGCGATTTCGCTTCATTTGGCGGCTGGCCCGTAATCTGCAGTCTAGCCGGTAATACATTTATTACACCATTAACTTACTTAAGGAGTGTTTTAATTAATTCAGTTACTAGAAAGCACTCAAGGGTTAGTCTGTCTAAGGTGAGGGATGCCTAAAGGACTTAATAGAAATTGGCTTGCATACATGTTACAAATGGGGAAAATCATGAAAAGGGCCATGCAGGCAGGCCGTTCGCCAGGATATGAACCTCAGATTGAATTATCAGTGTTTGGTGACTTTCCTGCTTGGCTGCTGGTGAGTGCAACTTACTTAGGCACCTTTAGAGAGTTAACTTGTTTTTCAAAATTACAGGACTCTCTCCAATATATGAATTTGATAGTCATCATCATGCACAAATAATTTTAATCCTATCGTCCAATAGAAATTAATTAAAAAATACGGTTGAAATTTATTGCAGGGTACCCCTTGGGTTCTCTTTGAAAAAATCACCAAGTGGTATTGGTTGTTCGTGAAATCTGGAAGCACGCTACGCGAAATAGGTTTTTCGGTAATCCTAATGTTGACGAAACTAGCCTTAGGATTTTTTTTTAAAGTTTTTGTTAATAAAAAGAGATTATTTCTGCGAATATCACCAAAAGTGTTGTGATAAATTTAGATTTTGGCTATATTTTGTAATAGTAACCCTTTTGTATGAATCGGGGTTTTTGGTTTTTAGCACTTTTTTCAATTACTGCGTTTGGTTGCACGACGGTCTTGTTTTAAGTTGCTGTTATTTTGCTTCCTACTATTGTGAAACTGGGGATTTCGTATCAGTTGGATGTTGAAAGATGTTTGATTTGTGAATAAAAGCTGGTTTAATTGCTGATACATATGAATGAGCTGATACGACGAAAAATTTAATTATCGCTTATGTGAAGTATGCAGGAGATGGTGGTGTGAAGCCTAAACATATGTATGTGAAAAAAGGTATGTTATAAAATTGAAGTTTCACTTATTTATTCATCTCTGTGTGCTAATTTTTGTTAAAAGATTTGTTGTTTAATGTTTTTATGTTACAAAATATGTATTTTTGGTTACTTATTTCTCTCAGTTTGCACATTTTTGGTTATTTGTTCATCTCTGTGTGTTAAGACAGTGGGGAATTTTTTCTGGTTAACATAATAGTTTTAACTTTCTTTTAGCTTCTTGATTTTGTTTTAAGTTAAAATAGGTCGATGTGCACATGGACAAAGTTAAGGCAATGTACAATGCCTAGTTTGTGGAATTCTCTGATTTTTTTTAAAGTAGGTCGATGTGTACAAGGACAAAAATAAGGTAGTGCGCAATGGCCACTTTGCACAATTCTCCGATTTTGTTCTTTTATAAAGTTAAAATAGGTTAATGTGTACATGGACACCATATTTATGTAAATGTTTGACTTCCTGTTTTGGTCTTGTGTAGCAGGTGGAAGGATTGGCACGATCTTGAAATGGTGCCAATCCTTCGTGGAGCTGATAAAGAAACGATTCGCCAAGGTATACAGCAGAATAAATTTTAACCAAAAATATCCTGAAAGTAATTCTTACAGCAAAATCTTTAAATGGTTTACATGCATATAGTCGAGAACAAACAATATCACTAACAATCTCAACAACTCCATAATTTGAATATGTTGATATACATAATTTGTTCTATTAAACTCAGTATTTTTTCTATACCTGAAGACATTATTTAGTTATACTATATATTATATAAAAACATTTTTGTTACACAATTGCTATCGAGTTTTCAGAATAAGATCCATGAAAAATCCGCAATGTCCCTGCCAAGATTTGCGCTACAGATCTGACTGCTAGCTTGATATGCTACCATGAGAGTTTGCATAATAATTTCTTAAAGTATCTCTACTTAAAGCATGAGTGAAAAGAGAAGAATTTCAAATCCTGGTGATAGCTAATTTTGGTTCGCAGTATTTTTAGTTCAAATGCCACTGCAGAGCTATTAGGTTGTCAGACAGAGAAATGTAAAAAAAAAAAAAAAAAAAATTAAAAAAAAAAAAAAAAAAAGAGATGTCCTCGCTAGGATTAAATCATAGATCTTAAGATGGTTATATAACATGAGCATGCATGTAAGAAGAAGATAACTCTTTATAATTATACATTTACATATTCAAAAAGTGAATATAATTATGATTTCAAGAGGATGATAAATAATGATGTATGTGAATAATATCTAATGATAAATGTAACTTTATTATAGCATTGATTTTTATCTAATTTCAGGTATTGTATTATGACCCTTTTTGCACAACTTTTCCCTTGGAACAGTTCGAAGTTTTATACAATGCACAGCATCTTCCTTCATTCACAACAAATTTCAAATTTAATCACT
>KK122147.1:80013-96353 GCA_000611955.2 Stegodyphus mimosarum | reverse complement strand
TTTAAAAAAATACAAAATATTATTATTTTTCCAAAATTCTTTTTTTAAAAGGAGTCGAAAGGATTAAAGTTCAACGTGTCCAAAAATCAAAGGAAAATAAACAGCACATTTTTAAAAATAAGTTTTTTTTAAAAAAATTCCGCGGAAAAGGTGTTAAGCTCACCTTCCGAAATAAATTCGTATTTAATCGATTTATTGAAATACGAAATTTATTTTAAGTACGTAAAATAGCTAAGTGTCTACGCTTCACGACGATGTAAAAATGAAATGTATAGAGTGAAATCTTGCTTTCCTGTAGCCCATTATGTCTCAAAATGACGCGATTTGGTCACAAAACATAAAATAAAAAAATTTCTAATTCGAATTTCGAAAAAATCGCTTCGAGGTGCACTGGCTCTTGTGTAGATACACCTGTGTACCAAATTTCGTGGCCCTGGGTCTATTAGCTTACTCGCAACACGAACGAAAGACACACACACACACACACACACAGACTCTTTGTTTTATTATATGTAGAGAGTAGAGATAACAAACAAATTAAATTTGAAAGAAAAATTAAATATCTTATGCTTTTACGAAAGACAACACACTGGCAGATAGAAGATCAAAATATTTATTTTGACAGGCAGTGGCAACACATTTCTTTTCAGTCCAAAACGGTAATTTGCCAAGAAGGGTTATTAATTTCATTTTGGCATTTTGCGTTGGTTCACTATAAATGTCGGTTCGCTTTTCAGATTGTTGCCACCAAATTTTAGAGCACTGCATTATACTTAAAGAAATTAAATAATCAGGAATCTGCATACATGCATGTATGTTTCTCGCATTGTGATAAAACAACGGTACCAAGGGCCATCTAATTTTGAATATCGTACGTTTCCACCCGAATATGGGCATCTGGAAGCCCAAATTTGAAATTTCTTTTATCATCGATTTAATATTTTGTAAAACCTTAACGAATTTTTGATTAACAAACCCGAGGATTTCAAAGCGAGCAATGGCAACGTTGTACAGAAAAAACATTTTCATCTCCAGCGAGCGAGACTGTCTATCGGAAATTCTAAAGGATATGCTCATTTTAAAATTGCTTTGCGATATTGCTCTTGAACTGAATTTTATGGTTTAAGTGCGAAGAACATACATATTTAATAAATAAAGGTAAGATACTGTAATGTAAAATCTGAAAGCTATCAGATTTTTTTAGTCCATTGGGGCTTTGTCCCTGAAGTACTATTGTCTTCGTTTTGCGATTTTGCGTGGGTTGACTATAAATGCCAGTTTCACTTTTCAAATTGTTGCCACCAAATATTATCGCCCTGTATTATATTTAAAGAAATTAAATAATGTAGGATCTGCGTAAATATATATATGTTTCTCGCATTGTGATAAAACAACAGTACCCAGAGCCATCCAATTTTGAATGACGTACGATTCCACCCGAGTATGCGCATCTGAAAGCCCGAATTTGGAATTTGTTTTATTACCTATTTCTTATTTTGTAAAACTGTAACGAATTTGTGATGAACAAAATCAAACGATTTAAAAGCGAGAAATGACAACACTCTGCGGGGGGTGGGGGGACTTTTTATGTAAAGCGCGCGGAACTGTGTATCAGAAATTCTAAAGATATACTCATTTTAAAATTATTTTGCTGTTGAACTGAATTTTAGGATTTAAGTGCGAAGAACATAATATTTAATAAGTAAAGCTACACAAAACGTTAAAAAAGACCCCTTTGGACGTAATTTAAAATCTGGAACCTTTCAGATTTAGATATATATATATATATATTGTTGAGTTTCTTGATGAAATTTAAAAGGCAAACGTCTTACGCTTTGCCGAACGGCAACACATTTCTTTTATATCGCTGAGTTTTTTTATTAAATTAGAAATACAAATAGCCTACGCTTTGGCGACTGGAAACACATAATTTTTTAATCGCCGAATTTGTTAATCGAAATGTCGTTTATTTCGCATAAAATATGAAATAAATACAAAACAAATTTGAAATTAAAAATTCGGGCTTTGAAGTGAATATGTTCTGGTCGAGGACTGAAAATGAATGTTTAAAATTTAGAGCATCTATGTGTCGCCATTTTTCTACAATGCCAGGAATATCCATACGTGATTCTTCAGTATCTAATAATATCGGTATGCGTCCAGAAATTATAAATTCTCAGAAGAATTTAACAATGACATGACAGTAATTAAACTGAAAAAAATATTTATCTTACGCTTGATATTTGAAATACGACTCATGGAAAAAAAAAAAAGGCAAACTTTGAAATCGAATTTTTTTTTCTGCCCAATGTTAGCCAATGATAGTTCAAACATACGCACAGAAAGTAAAATACAAGCAACTCTTGATTCTGCAGCGGCAAAGAAAACATACACCAGCGCAGAGTTTATTATTTATTCTGTTTGGCTATTTTAAAACTCAACTTACTCTCTGGTCTCTACCAATGCATTTCTTCTTTTCTAAATCCTAGCTGTCGGGTTTTCTGCAACGTCTCATTCTACTGGCATTACGCATATATGCAGCACTGAAAACGCGCTTTTTTTTTAGTCCGGAAAGATCTTTCATGTCATATACTTTTCGTTTGATTGCTGCACACAAATATAGATAATTTTTTACTTATTAAAAAACATCATTAAACATTTTTTTACTTTTTAAAATAACAGATAACGAAAAAAAATCTGAAAGATTTCAGATTTTAAATTACGTCCAAAGGCGCGTTTTTTTAACGTTTCGTGTGCTACCTTTTTTTTATTAAATATCATGTACTACGTACTCAAACCATAAAATTCAGTTCAAAATCAATATCGCAAAATCATTTTAAAATGAACATATCTTTAGAATTTCCGTAAGTCTCGTGCGCTGGAGATAAAAATGTTTTTTTTTTCCTTACAGTGTTGCCATTGCTCGCTTTGAAATCATTTAGTTTGTTAATCAGAAATTCGTTGAAATGTTACAAAACATAAAATCGATAATAAAGCAAATTTCAAATTCAAAATTAGGGCTTCCAGATGCCCATATTCGCAGTAGGATTACGTCATTCAAAATTCGATGGCTCTAGGTTTTATCACAATGCGAGAAACATGCATACATTTATGCAGATTTTTCATTTTTTGAAATTTAATGCACAGCGATAACATTTAGTGGCAGCAATTTGAAAAGTGAAACGGGTATTCAGAGTGAATCGACGCAAAATCGCAAAACGAAAGTAATAGTCCTTCGGGACTAAATCCGTTTGGACTAAATACAATTAATTCAGGATTAAAAAAACTACACAAAAAAAGGAATATTTTGTTGTATTGAAGAAAGTAGAATTACGCAGCAGTCTGCAAATTTTTAGGGCTGACATTTTTAACTTTTTACTTCCTTGCACGAAGTAAAAAGGAAGTATTGTAATCGCGAAAATTTTTGGGTATCATATTTCAACAAAAACATCCGTGTTGGCTGTTACCGAATGCGATTTAAAGATGTTTTTGCGTGACATCTGTACGTAACGACAGAATAAAGGACTCTTTTTTTTCCAAAACGATTATAAAACTAATTTAAGATGGATTTAGAACAGATTTTGTCACGCGTATGTTGTATGTATATCGCATATAACTCAAAAACGCGTAGTCTCAGAACTTTGAAATTTTATATAGGACTGCTATGACATGTAGATGTACACCTCCTATTAAGGTTGCAATCTGCCGAACCAAAAGTATATAAATATATTTATATGTATATCTACTCTGTTACTCGGCTCGGTGAGCTCAATTTTTCTTTTATATGTTTGTAAATTGTGCATTTTTTGCTTTAAAAATGAATGAATTGTGCTGTTCTTATCTTCCGGTTAAGGTTTTTATGCTTTGAGTTAAATTGTATGTTATAGTTGTAGAATTATCATTAATTTAAAAGTTGTTTAAGGGCGGCTAAGCCTAATTTTTGTTTATCACAGCAGCCATATTTGTTTATACTTGAAACTTAGCAGAATAGTGGATTTGTTGCCAATCTAGAGAAACTAAGCTTCGCAACAACAAAACAACGTCTTCTTTTACTATTGCTAATTAAATTATGTTTAATTCATTCTGGAATTATCATTTAAGTTATTAAATTATCCCAGCGGACCCCCCCCCCCGCTTGCTGTCCCTCAAAATTGAGGTGAAAGAAGAAGTCCAACCTTCTTGAGGCTCTTGGCAACCATTCTTCCATGAAAGTACATGTACAAGACAACAACATTAAGCATTTACTAACTGTGTTCAAGTGCATTTTAGGCTGAAGACTAAAATATTTTCAATAAAAATTAAGGTATGGCATGCCACAGATGACGAGGACAAGTTACCAGCCATCATATGAAAGTTGTTGTCGACTAAATTAACAATCGGAAATTTAGTTTTGTGTCGAATTCGAATAATGTCCCTAATATAAACCATGCTGTAGGTCCCGAAGGATTTTGTGGTGTTATTAAAAGCTAGTATACCAATGAAAACAAAAGAGGGAACCTATAAATTTGATTCATTTGAAGAAAATTTTTCTTTGACTACTGAAGTTAGTTTCTAAAGAAACATTATACGTCTGCATGTGTAGAGCAAAAGGAAATCTTCATAAAATAGCCCTAAAAGGAATTTACTCTTAATTTAAACATCGAAAAAGAACAAATTCAATAGCATTCTGATGTAAATTTTAAATTTATATGAGTTATAATGTTAACTTTAAAAAGAAAATCTCAAATTTATCTCATAATTATTCGTGACTCTTTTTAATAAATTGAATTATGAAACTTATCGAAGACTGTCTTACAAACTGAAAACAAAAGCATTGCTTGGGATATTTTACAGGAAGTCTACTGCCTGTTTGTCGGTAAATGAACGACCACCACTCCCGTGAAAAGAAAAACAACTCTTCCGCAGGAAATTTTTGAAAAATAATCCTATGTCTACCCAATAAAAACAGCATTTTCCTCCTGCTAACTGCGACATTTCATTCAGAATATGCGCATAAGGATGTGCACGTGTAAAGCAAACACAATCGCTTTTTGTTTATTTTCCGCTGAGGCACCATTAAAAAAGAAATGGCGAAAACCACTGTTTTAATTTAGTCTAATTATGATCGTAATGTTAATAGAAGGAAAGTAAACATTATTGCTGGGTATCAAAACATAAAATAAGAATCGTATATTAAACAATCCCTTTTGCTTAGCCCAGATATTTACCAGAAACCCTCTTAATAATGTTTAAAAATGTATTTCTAAAAATGAAGAAGCTTCTTACAATAAAATAAATTCCTACCTCTCACATATCTTAGACATGATATTATTGTTTCTTCCCAATACAAGAAAGCAACAAGTATAGGAAAGAAAAGGTGAAAAGTGCATCAGAATGAGCAATAGCTGGTAGAGAAACCTCCCAATTTGAAATAAAAATACTTAAAACAGATGCAAAAGAATGTTACACAAACGAAATTGAGTAAAGTTTTTTTTTTGTATGTGTGGGGGGGGGAGTGATGGTCAGTGACAGTTTGCTCTTGGACCTCCTCGCCCAATCCATCTTCCTGTAAAATGGTCATTCAAAGAACTGCGAACGATTGTACCCCAATGAGGTGGTGCACCATCTTGTTGCAAAAAGACATGTGGCTGAAACTCTTCTAGTTGTGTAAATACGAAGTTTTCCAACATATCTAAGTATAGGACTGATGAGACCGTTTTTTCTGTAAAAAAGAAAGGTATTCATGGGGGTTTTCAGATCCCCATATGCGCACATTATGGCGATTAACAATGCCAGAAAGATGAAAGGATGCTTCGTCGGAGAACATTATGCGCTTCGGAAATTCGGCATCATCTTCTATCCTCCTTAGCATATTTGTTGCAAAGGCCATCCTCCTAGGCCTATAATAATAGGCAATAGTTGCCAAAAGCAAAAGAGAGAAAAATGCAATTAATAAGCAGACGATATTTAGAAAAGTACAGATATTTAGACAGGAAAATGAAATTATCTGAAATTAACCACACGCGCAAACGATATTTACAAAAGTAAAGATATTCAAACCTTAAAAGGAAAATATATAAGTTATTCCATCAATAAATGCCTAAGTTTGTTTATAGCTTCATTATGTTATGAGTTATTAAACATCAAAATGGGTCCGGGACTTTATAAACACCCTGTGTTATCCTCGGTCCAAGTTCGCAGTGTCTTCGCTGTGAAGAAAATTTTACAAACTCAGGAATTCTACTTGAGTACAAGTTTTGCACTCCAGTGAAAACTTTTTCGTATTGTTGCTAATTGTTAAGATAAGTTCTGGACCATAGCCGAAAATCACTTTTCTTCAGCATCACTTGTCTTAGCTTCCAAAACCATGCAAGGATGAAAAATTAGAGCACAAGTATCTAAACTGGCACAAGAAAAGTGAGTAATAGGAAGAGACCTGAGTGGCTTCAGGCATTTTGGATTGTCCATATTTTGATCTATTTTCAGATTTAAGTGTCTTCATATGAGCACTGCGAAGCCTTGTCAAGGGCAGTTTGTGGTTTCCTCTGTGCTTTGAAATGTAAAGTAAAGAAAGTAAGATTTAATATTCTTCCTAAATACCAGTTAAGATCGGGGAATTTTTCATATAGCACTACTATCTAATGTAGTTCAAAAAAATTCTGTCTGAAATGTTAGAAGAAAAGCGAGTTCAGAATGTCCGAAAAGCTTGATTTAAACAATCTGTTTACAGTACCATCCATTCTTCGGATAAATGTATAAAGGTATACAATAAAAATATATACCAAAATTTAATCGATAGATTTTTCAGCTTTTTAAGTATTTCAAAGCATATATTATCGGTCGTCTGACGTAGTCAAGATCTAACTCAATTAATCTGAAAAAGAGCTAAGACGTTCAAAGCTTTGTGTGTAGTTTTTTTATTCCGATCTAAATACAGACCATGAATACAGAACAGGAGTCTACACCGCAGAACAATTTTCTTTTAATATCGATGAAATTATTTCCAGAATTTATAAAAATGGTACTCCCAGAACTAGCTTTTCATTCAAAGTTGCTTAAACAAACACTTGTATATTGCTCCTCGGAATATTGCTAATGGTCTAAGTTGAAAGCTTTGAGTTTTTATCTATTGAGGTAAAAAAAAGAATTCTGTAACCCCCCCCCCCGAAAAAAAAAGGCTCAATGAATTTAATCTATAAAGAAAGACAGTCAAATTTCCGTGAAGTTTATTTCACCTCTGGCATTTCTGGATAAATTGGCCTTTTTTAAATCTTTGATTACTTTTCCAATTTAAGATGAATTTACAAATCTAATGCTGTGAAATAAAGCTTATAAATTTACCGAAGTATTTCAAAGAATGGACACTCTTCTCGAAGTCAGAGAGCTGCATGTTGGATTAATTTAGAAGTATTTTCCTATTATGCTCTAATCGTATACAGACCATTTTCATTTAGAATGGGGAATTGGTCTATATTTACATTAAATAGTGAAGTCATCTTTGCTACAACAAATAACTTTTGAATAATTCATTATAATAAATAACCTAATCTAATCGGTACAGTTTATATTTGAAAAGTGTGTTTCAATCAAAGTTGTTAAAAAGAAGTGTAGAATATGTGCTACATTCGAAATGCTTACAATTGAAATCCATGACTGCGTTTTCTGTAAGTAGAAGAACAGCAAATTAGATTATTGTTGTTTCCCTTTAATAACTATTGGCATTGTTATTTTAATCACTGTTTATGCACGTGGGCAGTCTGTGCAGATTATGCAACCGTTTTAAAGAATCGAAAGAACAAGTAATGCCCTTTCCATTTTTAAAATGAAAGAATATAAATTTATTAAAAACTTATATGTTACTGTTTCTTTCCCACAAAAATGTTCGTAAGTGAAAGATTATCTGGGCTCATTTATAGACCAAGTCGCACATGCACTGTGTAAGCTGGTAAATGTAATCTGGAATAAAAATATTAGAATAACAGAGATTTGTGAAAATCGACCCAGAAAACTTTTATATTCGATGTTAATAAAAGCATTATTAGTGAGAATACTAGAGATCATAGGCTGCAAAAGAAGGAACATCACAACGCAGCTAATCTTGTCTTAAGTGAGCCCTCAATAAACCAGGTTCTGCAGAGAATAAAGCTAGCGCAAGAGTTAAGAAGATTTAGGGAAGAGTTTTTAGGTCTTTTAATTCAGCAGAATTTCAATAAGAACAGTCTGAAACAGGTAAGTGTCGGTGAAGTTATTCTGGTTGGATGTGATACCAAAAAACGAATATTCTGACCTTTGGGTATAGTCACAGAGGTCTTTCCTGGAAGGGACAATCATGTGAGAGTAGTGAAAGTAAAAACAGAAGTAGAACTCATATGCCCCGTCCAACGGTTATACACTTTAGAGATTACTAATCCGAACATTTTATTTAGAGCTAAAGAACTTGAACGAAATTTTGTGCACACTGTTTCTGATAGAAGGGACATTCCTCATAAATCTGCAAATGTTAAAAAGGACAGTGACTTTAAAGGAACTGATTTTGAACTAAAAACTAGATGTGGCAGAAAAACTGTCAAGCCTTCTCGTTATAACTGACTTTTTTTAGTATACGATCTGTATTAATATTTAATTTATATTGTGTACTATGCAAGTCTATTGAGTAGAAACTTTAAATTTTTATTTTTATTAGTCCAAAGGGGCTTTGTCCCTGAGGGACTATTGTTTTCGTTTTGCGATTTTGCGTCGAATCATTCTGAATGTCCGTTTCACTTTTCAAATTGCTGCCACTAAATATTATCGCCCTGTATTATATCTGAAGAAATTAAATAATGAAGAATTTGCATAAATGTATAGATGTTTCTCGCATTGTGATAAAACAGCGGTACCTAAAGCCCTCAAATTTTAAATGACGTAATTCTACTGCGAGTATGGATATCTGGAAGCCAAAATTTGAAATTTGGAATTTGTTCTATTATCGATTTCATATTTTGTAAAACTTTAACGAATTTTTGATTAACAAACGCCAGGATTTCAAAGCGAGCAATGGCAACGTTGTACAGAAAAAACACTTTTATCTCCAGCGCATGAGTCTGTGAATCCATGGAGGTTAGAATAGGCTAGAATAGAAAGGCTATTCTAACCTCCATATGTGAATGGGAAATTCTAAAGATATGCTCAGTTTAAAACTATTTTGCGATATTCCTCTTGAACTGAATTTTATGGTTTAGGTGCGAAGAACATGATATTTAACAAATAAAGATAACACACAAAATGTAAAAAAAAAAGCGCCTTCGGACGTAATTTAAAATCATAAACCTTTTAGATATTCTTTTATTTGATTTTTAGTCCAAAAGGGTTTTGTCCCTGAAGGACTATTGTTTTCGTTTTGCGATTTTGCGTGGGAAACATTAAAAGTCTGTATCACTTTTCAAACTGTTGCCATAATATTTCAGCCCTGTATTATATTTAAAGCAATTAAATAATGAAGAATGTTCATAAATATATGTATGTTTCTCACACTGTGATAAAACGACGGTACCTAAAATCATCGAATTTTGAATGCCGTAATCATGCTGCGAATATAGGCATTTGGAAGCCCAAATTTGAAATTTGGAATTTGTTTTTTTAACGATTTCATAGTTTGTAAAACTTAACGAATTTTTGATTAACAAACTCAAGGATTTCAAAGCGGGCAATGGCAACGTTGTACAGAAAAAAACATTTTTATCTGCAGCGTGTGAGACTGTGTGTAGGAAATTCTAAAGATATGCTCAGTTTAAAATTTATTTTGCGATATTGTTCTTTAACTGAATTTTATGTTTTAAATGCGAAGAACATGATATTCAATAAATAAAAGTAACATACAAAATGTTTAAAAAACGCTCCTTTGGACGTAATTTAAAATCTGAAACCTTTCAGATTTTTTTTTTTTCTCTTTGATTTGTATTTGTGAACAATATTTAACGGCCGTTGTTTTCCTTTTATTTTAGACGGCGTTTTGTTTCTTGTTGTTTGGCAACAGTAAGAAAGATTGGAATAATGTTTTGATTTCCTAAAGTGTATAAATAAATAAAGTTTTGGCTTTCTTAAATAAGAAAACGTAATTGTTTATTTAAAATATTTCTTTTCAAGAGTTATGGATTGAAGTCGGATGTAATTTAAAGGGGAGAACGACTGAATGAAATAATATTCAGGTAGATTCAATGTAACATTAGATTTACTATTAATCCGTATCAATTCGAAACTCAATAAATATTTTAAAAAACACTTTTCAATGGATTTATAACATAATACAAATGTTACGGAACAGCGTCAATGGTTACTAGATAAGGTGCTATGCTATAGCTTGTTTTAATGTACCCTTTTTCTTCTGCCTGCGCCTGTTAAGTCTTCAGGTCGTACCCAACAGAAATGTCTGCTACAATCAGCATTTATTATGAGATTCTTTCTTATCATTTATGGTTTAAACGCCGTCGGACAAATATTATAAATGTAAGGTATGTATAGTAAAATTCCTTAAGGTAAAGAAACGATGTTTTTAATATATTTCTGTGCTAATTGGTCTGGCTTACATTGAAAATTTAAAAAAAAATGCAGGTTTTTTTAAAGTGCAGACCTTTGATTATCCTGTTTGCTAATTATGATCGCTCACCTTTTTTTTTTTTTTTTCTTTAGTTTGCTGACTTTGGACTCCATTCTCAGTGGGATCCGAGTAAAATAAGAAGATTCCTATGAAAATAAAGGCAAACTAGAGGTGGTCATAGAAAAACTTCCCCGATATAAGAAGCCCTAGCCACCTATGCGCTCAACTAATCGAAATAAAATTTCAGATATTGTTACTTGAAGGTGTGCGCTTGAGATTAAAAACAATAGAGCTATCAAGGTTGCGGTTACAGCGAAAACATTTCGAAGTTTTCGAATGGGAATACTCACTTTTTTCCAGCGTATATTGTTCAGAGCAGTGAAAAATCATTACCTGATGTTGAAACGATATACGTGTAACAAAATAACCGGCGTAAAACATTTATAAAGAACAGCATTGTAAAGGACCAATAACAACACAAGAGAGGAGAAGAAAATATTTTGTTTATTGAAATTACAAGTTTTCAACGTGCCCGCCTTAGAAGACGAGAACGCATTATATGCAGGAGATTGTTGATAACAACGACGAACGTAATGTCGCAGGAGGAATCTAAATAACTTCGCGTTTTAGGGCATCTTTCAATTCTGACATATCTCGTGGATTTGATGTGTATGCTTCATAACCAGAAATCCATTGGGAGTGAAATCTGGGAAGGGGCACCTCAGCAAAACTCCATACTCTAGAGTTACCGGAAGATAAATCTATCTGCAATGTGATGCAACAGCACTTGTCGAACACATGTGGTGACGTGTGGAGGAGCACTATCTTGCATCCATACTGTGTCATTAAGGTCATTTCGCTGTTATAATTCTGGAATTACGTAGTTCTGCAACATTGCTGCATACCAGGCATTTGTGATGCCAGGCATTTGAGCTCGTTTTCATACATGTGGAAGTAACTTCTTTGAAGAAGTACGGACGAAAACGAATGTGCTTACCATGCCGCAACCACACAGTCACTAAGCTTCGTGTAAAGTCGCTGATGCCACATCGTGAAGATTTTCGTCAGCCCGGTGAACGCTTCTTGTGTTTATCTCTATGAATTATACGAAGTGCGTTGATGCCCCGCCTGCGTGTGTTTTCATTAGTCCTTTGTTCCTTAACAATGTACTCCTTTGCAGATGTTTTACACTGGTAATTTTCGTCATAGTATCGTTCCAAACGCCATTTATAGGTTTTTCAATGCGCTGATCAGTTTGAGCAAGGAAAAAGGAGGTGTTGCTATTCGAAAATTTCGAAATGAATTCACTGTTATCGTAACCATGAGAATATTGTTTTAAATCGTCAGAATCTCGAATGCATACTTTCATACAACAATATCGGAAATTTCATTTCAATTGATTGAACGAATAGGCGCTAGGGGTTCATATGTCACGGAAGTTTTTTTCGACACTGTTTTTGATTTTGCTGTCAGCCATTAATTGTGAGAAATTTCCCATACATTTTTATAGATTCTTTAATAAAGAATTTAAATTTTGTTGTGAAAAGGCTGCTTTTGAAACAGTGCCCTCCACTGTATATCTTACTGCGCTGTTTTGCAAAAAATGAAAAAGAATTTTCTTTCAAAGGCCATTGACATGTATAAGTCTAACAAAGTAAATTTGCTTTTTTAGGTTGATTCTTATACTAAAGGACTCAGTTCATGAGATTTATTATAGACAACATTTAAACCTAATATCTATACAATGGAATTACTGACATTTACGTCACATAGTTTTGGCGTATTATGCAAATCATATGTTTATTTTATTATGTTTATATAACTAACATTCCTGTTATATGATTACATATTAAATAGCTTTGTTATATTAATGTTAATATTGTAATATTTATAATTACATTTTAAGGGAACTAATTATGTTAATGGTCAAGTTTTGGGCTTATAATGCTTTGTATGAGAAGCAGGTAAATGAAAGATAATTGACTGGTTGATCAACCTCTTTTTTCTAATTAATTAATTTTTTTTCTATTTTGTCAGTTTTGATTAATTTTTTATTCCGTTTTAGAAAACAATTTTATTTTATTTTCATGCATTATTTTTAGCGTATGTTTCTAAATGTTTTTGTTCTTAGAGTTCATGAGTGACAGCAGATATATTGGAATAGAAACGATAGAACGTTTTCCTCTTTACTGGAGGATTTTTCGGGACGTCTGTAATTGCTGTTCGTGACGTTGAAGTTATTTTCATAGCGTACTTATTGCCTGTAAAAAGGTCATCACTTTCAAATTTCGTTAAAATATCATTATGATGTTAGCAACTAGTTATTCAACGTAACATATTATTTTTAAAACTGAATCAATTCATATTCGAATTTCCTGAGAATGTTATTAAGTTAGATTATAATATTAGATATTATGGGTAAGATTTTGCTTTCCCAGCTTTATAAACACGTGCATAGAATACGCTTCGAGTGATGCTATCTGCTTACTAGCAAACTGGGTAACCAGAATTATAATGTAAGCAATTTGATAATTTGCTTGCATCATAAGTTAATAATAGGTATCTTTCAGCGTTTGTTAAAAAATCAACCCTTAGCAACATTTGAGAACTTACTTGTTTTTACTCTGGAGTTCGAATTAGCAAACACCTCACGTAAGTAGCTGCTATTACTTTAAGTGGTTGTTGCTTTAAGCTTAATTGCTAGATGTTTATGAAGAATAAGATTATGATTCGAATAATCTATCTTTATTAAATTGGGTAAACAAACTGCAAGTTAAGCTTCCAGCTATGTACTCGGTTTCTAAACCAAAGACTTCTACGCAAAAAACTTTTTTACAGAAGGTTTCGTAAGGTCTGTAAAATGCACCAAATGGACTACGGCAAGTGGAATTCTTCCATTTATGGTAATTATCTATATATTTAACTTTTCGTCCGCTACGAAAATTTAAAAAAAAAAAAAAGCGTTTCTGACTCCTTAGTCAGCAAGTTTAAAAAGAATAGCAAAAATGCAGAGCTGGTTAGTTGTGAATATAATAACCATAACCACTGTAGTCCATTATCATTGCGTAATAGTTTCCAAATGTAACAAGTTTTTAAGAAGTCTTCCTAAAATCAAAATTATGAATTCATTCACCTCCATATTCAACTAACAGTTGACTTAATTGATTTATTTTGGAAATTTTTATAGGGCACGGGTTTCTTGGGTCATTATAATTCACATTTGTAAAATCAAGATCCTTTGGAACAAAGATCCTGCGTTACAAAGATCCTTGCATCTTTGTAAAAGAACTACTATATTAAAAATACTCATGCATGCGAGTTGTAGATTTCTCCTCTGATGTTCTGGTTAAATTTTTGATGCCTGTAGAATTTGCCCCCCATTTATTAATCGAAACTATCGAGGATATATCATACGAACAAACAAAGAACATTTCCGTTTCGTGCGAGATTGCAGTTTTTTCGGCAGATACATTTTTAAGAGATACCTAATTGTTTTACAGTTCTGTGCCGTCGTCTGCTTTATGTTTGTAGTATTGATATCCCGATAATTTTCTTAAGCACCAACTGAATACTGCATATTAATATACATTTTTTAAAACAAGACTGAAAAGAAGTGTTCCTGGATCGCAGACTATTTACAGTAATTCGCTAACAGTCCACATGAGCAACACAATCCAGCAGAAGAAACGATTACTACTAAAGGAAACACGATAATCAAAAATACAATATCATTACTTATATTCTAATAAAAAACTCAACAGTTGTATGCCAATATAACTGCCATACTAAAATGCCATGATAACGTTACTGCATTACAGACCTATGGAAACAAGCCTAACTAGAAAATTTAACCCCAAAGTGAATGCAGTTCAAATATAATAACTAATCAAATACATTGCATTGTTTCCATTGTGTTTTTATATTGAAATGTAAAATTTATGTAGTTTTCCTGTAGTCTACATAATACAATATTCCACTCTGCGTCTTGTATGCAGTCATCTTTGGCATTGATTTAAGTTCCTTTCTTTTGATCTATGTTCTCCTCTTCCATCACCCTATTTTCATCATCTCATTTCAACAAGCATGGGCTGATTACTACCTAGGCTCACAATCCCCAGACCTAAGGCGTAACTAGACCTTGTTACGACGCCACAGAAATTAGTATAAAGATTTTGCCTAAACATTCTAAATGTGCACCTTCATATGAGCCTGGTATAAGAACCAACCACACAGTCACAAACAAGCGAAGACGAACTGATATTTGGTCGAACATTTCGCTTAGTCAGATGCACATTCACGCATACGCAACTTTACCTTTTCTGATTAGCTAGGGCTTAAATTTTGTTCCAAGTGTGAACGGACTTAATGATTTTTACACCTTAAGATCATGACAACAATGATGACCATACTATCGTATGAATGCCCCCTTAGGAGACACCAAAAGCCTTCTATAATTTCTCACGGTCATGTTTTATCCTCATTGAATCAAGGAAAGTGGGCATTATGAACCACTGAAAGAATACTCTGCCTAAGGCGTCAAGTCTTAATCGGGCACTATGCGCAAAATGTTTTAGAATACCACTGAAAATTATAGCTTTTTGTTTTTGCAATTTTGCTCCAAACTAAATTAAAATAATAAATATGAAGCATTTTAAAAGTATTTATTTAATACTAATTCAAGCAACATACTACTAGGATTAAAAATTTTAAAAAAATGTAACGATCTGTCTTTTCCTTGTGTATGGGTAAGACTTCTTATGTTTACGCTCTTTGGCGATTGCCTAGATTCGCCTGCTGATAAAACTGGTCTTCATTCAGTGGCGTAATAGAGAATGGCGGTACGCCACAGACGGCACAAGTTTTGAGGCGGTATTTTTCATTTGAAACGTAATGTGTAAGGATTACTCATATGTAATGTCGGAGCAGAAAGAAGAATTGACTTTATTAGATTATAATAAGCTCACTACGGCCTTGTCTGAGGGGTAAGTTAAAGTTTCCACGGAAAACTCAGAAAACTAGAAACTGGTTCAATATTCATGTTACGAAAGGGAAACTGTCTCAAATTCCTGTCAAGCATGCATGAATAGAACGTTGCACACCTATGCCTAGGTGAACGTTGAACTCATATACAGCCAACTGATGAAGAATCGTGAGATGCTGAGTTGTCATGTGAATTTGAATTGAGGAAGCATTGCTTCTACACGACACAAAACGTTCAAAGATATCACAATGCGATTTTATCAGCTTCCAGCTGTTCTTACTCCAACGAAACTTTTAAATGAAAAATGTGAATGTTAATAAAAGTATGATCATAATGATTTATATAAGAAAAAATTCTTCGCTGAGAGAGAAACATTTGGGAATTTTACTTCTGTTATTGCTAGGAAAGGTGAAACAGGAAAGTGGAAAGACGGACGCTTTGAACTTTTGCAGTTTATTCCATAGTCTACAGAAGGCAACTACAAGTACTGTTATACGACTGTGGAATACTCCTTGCTATTGCTGTGTTACTTGTTGTGAGAGGAGTTTTTGAGAAATACAAATCGATTAAGAAACGCCAAAGGGAAGGAAAGGAGGTACCTTATGCATTGTTTACAAAACAACAAATAGAGTACTGAAGCAAACTTCTAAAACACCATCAGCGATTTTACTTACAGAAAAATAAGTAAAATCGCACTTTGAAATATAGGAATTGAAATTTTAATTAAAAAATAGACACAGAACTTTTATTTACTTCCCTATATGTCATTTTAAAATTTAAAGTTTTTTTTTTTTTTTTTTTTTT
>KK122147.1:65127-79991 GCA_000611955.2 Stegodyphus mimosarum | reverse complement strand
TTTTTTTTTTTTTTTTTTTTAATCCCCGACGGGGAAGGCTTGCATTGAGAAAGGTGGCAAAACTTCCACTGACGCCATTATGAGCAAAGTAATATATAACACATACAGCTTGTTCACAGCAAACTTAAGTTAATCCGAGTTTCGAAAATCAGGGTTCTATTATATTATAAAACGAATTTAGAATAGAAAAACAATTTTGAAGTATTTAGTTCAGGAATCCATTTATGTAATATTTTACTTTCAGAAGAAAAGTAAATAATTATATTTACCATTATTATATATTTTTTAAAACAAGTCGTTTCTATTTTCCTTCTTAGTAGAACAATTTTGTTTTCGACAGCAAATGTATTTCAAGTCAAACCAAGCGTAAATGTTTACGAGAAAAGATGAAAAGAGTTTCGAAAAGACACTTTCACCAGTTGCCCTCCCCACTGACAATCCCTTCCTTTTTTATGAATCAGTGGCCTCAAAAACTGCTCCATATTCCATTGTCTATTAAGTGATTCCAAACAGTAAACGCTGTAGAGCACATTTTTTATTTTTAATCATGACATGCTTTTAGCTCTCTTCAATGTGGACGGTTTCGTGTAATTTCTTTGCGATGGTTATATTTATTTACAAAACAAAACAAAACAAAAAAAAAACCCCACAAATTTTTGTTTTTTCACCTGTGCACTTTTTTAAATTCTTGTTCACAGTTTTCTCTGTCCTAATTCTGATATAATATACTATATAATATAAAATTACTAATCTCTCTTTCTCTCATACCGTATATACGAAACCTGCCTATTCAATAAATTGCATGTATTATAATCGATTTAACTAACTATACTTCTGCTAAAAAATAAAAAGCAACAAAGGCAAAACACGGAATAAAAAAAAACTATTTAATGGATATGCGTGAAATTGATCCAAGAGTTTGGTGCGACGTTGCTAGACTACATAGCAAACAATAAAGGAACGATATACAAAAACATACGTATTGTAATCATCACATCGCGGATGACCAAATGTGTTGGAAGAACGTGGAATGGAAACATCACGCTGATATGGCTATGATACGGTCTAGCTAAAATGCATGCTTGACAACAGCGAGGCAAGCTGGCAATAGTGTTGTTGATAGCTTATTGTGGCAGTGATTGCTATTCCTGCAGTAATGCCAGTGGAGCTCGTGGAGGGTGCCTGGCGAAACACTGCGACTTGCTATCCGTCGTTCCAACATATCTCATACACGCTGTATGGGTTTGATCTATATTTTGTTTATGCTAACTGTCTATCTATCTATATTTTTAACCCCCGCCCCGTTCACCGAAAAACACCGTGGAGCTACAATTTTGAACCCCGTGCAGAAATGGCTGAAACAACTAATCAACGATCCTTTCAGTATATGCAGCCATAAACCTGGTGGCATACAGATTAATCGCGCTGGAGTAAAATTTGGTTAACCTCGTCAACAAGAACCACATGTCCTTTGTTGTTAAACACATAAAGTAACATAATAATGAAATAAGGAAAGAAAATGTATAAAAAATACACAGATGGAAAGAAGACTTGATTTAATTTTCTATTACTCTTTACAAACGTAGATAAGGCATGTCATAATTTTTACTTACTCTTAAATACTTACTAATTCCCTCATATAATATGATTAATTATTTATAACCGCCGTGCTTTCGTGTTCAATAACGTATTGTGTCATATAAAAAGTCTCCGCGATTTTTTGCCACTAGACGGTGTTGATGCCTATATATTCGGCAACACTTACCCCATTGTCTCAAATGAACATGTGCTTAAAAGAGTGACATTCAGCTTCTATTGTTTGCGAAGATATTTTCTAATTCTTTGCTCGCGTAAAAAGTTATATTGATTCGAAAATGAATGAAATAGCTGAAGAAATACGCTATGTGATGTTTTTTTGCTATTAAAAAAAAAGGTAAAAACGCTGCAACAGCAGGCCGAAAATTTTGCGAAGTGTACGATGAGAATACTGTGACAGAGAGAAGGATCCAGGAGTGGTTTGCTCGATTCCGTTCCGGAAATTTCGATGTCAAAGAAGCACCTTGCTCTAGTCAGCCAGTCATTGAAATAGTTGATGAAATGTTGCAACTAACTGGTGGAGCAAGACCGGCACGCAGGCTGTCAGTAAATAGCGGAGGCACTAACATCAACCACATGACAATCTGGAATCATTTGAAATGAGCAGGCTACAAAAAGAAGCTCGATGTTTGGGTGTCACACGAATTAACGTAAAGAAATTTGATTGACCGAATTACCGTCAGTGAAATGCTGCTGAAACGCAACGAAATCGAACCATTTTTGAAGCGAATCATTACGGTCGATGAAAAATGGGTGAAATACGAGAATATCAAACGCAAGCAATCATGGTCAAAGGCCGATGACCCTTCAAAAACGACTTCAAAGCCTGGATTGTCGCCAAACAAGGTCATGTTGAGTAACCTTGGGAGCGACCAGAATTGGCCAACAGAAAGGGAGTTGTGTTCCATCATGACAATGCGCGGTCACACACATCTTTCATGACTCGGAAAAAATTGACGGAACTTAGTTGGGAAGTTTTGATGCATCCACCGTATAGCGCGGACCCTGCAGCGTCTGACTACAGTTTGTTTCTGTCTCTACAAAACTTTCTTGACGGTAAAAAATTGGCCGACAGAAATACCCCTGAAAATCACTTGGCCAAGTTTTTCGACGATAAACTACAGAGGTTTTACACCGATGGAATTATGAAGCTACCTGAGAAATGGCAAAAGGTCATAGATAATAATGGTCAATATGTACTTGATTAAAATTGACTTTCAATAAAGAAAATTTTTGTTCAAAAATGTACCAAAAAACCACGGAGACTTTTTATATGGCGCAATATTTCATAATTTGCCAAACACACACTTTGTATTGTAGAATTGATCTTTCCCTGGAATTTTTGTTGCAAATCTAGGTAGGTGCTTTCTTCTAATAACTGAAAGCAATGGACATTGCCAATATAATGTTCTTTATCTGCAAGATGTACTGGTGCTCCGTAGCCATTTCTTCTTAAAGAATCGATGGAAATAAGATAGAAACTTTCCATGATTTGTTGCTAGCTTACAATTAGCAATTCCACCTAACCGGAACAAATTCTATCTAATGGAAACAAACAGCATAAAATTTGTTTTTCTTCCTTTTATGGATACATGTGGGAATATTTACGAGTTACTCCTCCTGTATCTGCCTTTGCCATTTTATTAAAACTTTTTAAGAAATTTTATTCGTAAGTCTTGAAATACCAAGAGGGATATCAATCACTCTTTTAATGTAACTTCATTAGCCGCAGTACACTTCAGTCCCTATTATACCTGTATGTCCCTGTATCCAGTTTAGGCTAGTAGTACGCATAATCATTTCCATATTTATTATTTGTTAAATGTCTTGAATAAGTAAAAGATGTTTTCTTGTAGAACATAACGCCTTTAAAACGCTTTAGGTGTCTGTACAAATGCTCGCATATTTTGACTTTTTACTTTTGAGAAAAGCATTTTGGAAAAGGCTACCTTCAAAGCCTTTCCTTCGGCTTGGTAAACTGTGCTTGAATCGTTTACTCTAAATTTTTTCGTATAACTTGTTTATCTTGGTAAGCTATAAATACCTCTCCAACTTTATCTTGGATCTTTGATTCATATCAGAGAATTGCTATTATCTTTTCTTTGGGAACTTTCATATGCCATACAGTTAGTCTGAATTCAGATGGATGTTTTCTTAATTTTGGTACTTCTTCCGCTATAGAACTTGGCATATTTAATTCATCTATAACGCAGTCCCCTTGAAAATAAAAGAGATGAAATAACTTTGTTGCTGTTCTGCATTAATATCTAGTGGAAGTGCACGAACTACAATTTGAAGAGCAGTTGTTCGGTTTGTATAGTACAAAACGCTTTAGTTATATATAGTAGTACTATTCGTTGGATTTGTAACAATTTATTTGTTGCTCTTACTCTGCTTCTGCAATGCTACCATACAAGTAACCGTATAACATTAATCTTTCAATTACTCTTAAATACCACTCTTTCTATATTTTCTCCCTAAATCCGCATTTGTGCATCATAAGACTATTTAAATTATTTATAATTGCGTCTGTTTGATCTCACATCTCCGAGATGTACGGAATCCAGGTTAATTTTTTATCAAAAGTGAACCTAGTATATTTTAGACGATGAAAACATCGACATATGCTTGAACAGTAACATTATTTCGTATGTCTAATTTTAATGCAGTATTAGGCATAATGTTGCACAAAATTGGACTTAAATTAGACTCTTCAGGTGCGTCTTTGTAATAATTTTTGAAGGTACTGACACTACCTCTTATATAGGTAACATTTCTATTATGAAGATAATTCTTCAGTAAGCTGTAGAGATATGCTGGATAATTAAAATTTTGGAGTGTAGCCCGGCCACCAAAAATTATTAAAGGCGGACATCACATCTAGAGAAATTACACAAGTGTGCTAATTGTGAGTATGCTTGTTTTTTGATGGTGGCTATTAGATAACCCAGTGCTTCTGCTGGTCGTTTATTTTGCATAAATCCAAATTCGTACGTATATAATAGTTTATTATTCAAGAAAAAGTATGCGAGTCTTTCTGCTAGTAATTTATCTAAAATCTTCCCCCATGTATAATGAATGCAAACTGATCGATAAGCATTAGGATGCGATTTATTTCTTCCTTCTTTCGGGAAATAGGACTAAATTAGCGACTTATCATGACTCTCGAAAATAGCTAAAATTCCGGCAAGAGTTCATGATATCTAAGAAAAGTTCGCTATTTGCCAGATAAGTTCTTCAACATATTCTAAAGTAATTCCATTGATATAATGTGCATTAAATTTATTTGCCATTTTAAAGATGTCTATAATCTCATTACGTATAAAGTAGAGATCATTTTGAGTACTAATAATAGACTCAGTTTTTTCTCTTATCGAAGCATGTTCTGCTGTAACTGACGAGGTACCATCTTGTGGAAAGTGACAAAAATAATGTAATCCAAGAAATCTTTGGACATTTACAATGAATGTCCAAGAATATCTTGGACATTCATTGTCAATGAACGATTTTGTTTCTTTGTTTGATAAAATTCTAAAAGAGAGATGACTTTTCCAAATTGCATTAAATGCCAAACGGCAGCCTGGAAGAAAGATTTTCCCAAACATTATTCCTAGAATTAACTTTGGCGTTATAACGATTATAAAGCACTTCCTTGTTTCTGTAAACGATGCGTTGCTTGTTTCTCTCCAATTCGCTCAAGGTCTCACTCTCATAGCTCCGTCTCAACGCAATTACCTTTTTCCTTTGAATGATTAATTCGTTTGTCCCCCAAGGATGTGGCTTAGGAAAGTTTTATCTATCAGGGATTCTAGCACACCAAAATATAAAGGACACTGAAGGGCTTTTTTAATTAACTCAAACCTGTCACGTTTTCCATAAATTTGCTTGACAGAATAAGCAGAGACTTGAAACAAACATCTTCATATTATGAAATAATACACTCACTTCCAAACGTTGAGCACGGAGAGGAAAATGCTAATTTCCGGAAGCCAATCAGAATTGAAGAGGGTGCAATTCGCTGCGGAGGTAGATGGAAGTATGCAAATATGTTAGGTAACAGCCAATCGCGCTTTCATGTCAAGAAATATGCAAAAAAGGCAGTCTTATAAGAAGCCAGCTTTATGAAGGGTTGCAGAAGTTGATTGTAAGTGCTGATAGAAGGTGTTTAAAACTTTCGTACAATTTGTTTTCCAGACAAACGTGTTTCTAACAAACGTGACAGACAAACGTGACTTCCAGAAGACGAATGGAAGATTCTGAGCGCTGGCGTGCTGTGAGGGACACGATTACAGTGGTGTCGGGAACATGTCAATTGGAATGTGTCTGACTTGGGCAATCTCATGTTTAATGATGAGTCAAGATTTGCTCTGGAGCCAGATGACAAGCGTATAAGGATATGGCGTGAACAGCGAACACGCAATCAGTCCCAAAACGTCACCGAACATTACGCATTCCGAGACAGAAGCATTATGGTGTGGGCAAAGATTTCATTAGGATACCGCACCGACCTGCACATCTTTAAACGGGGTTCTTCGACGGCTGTCCGGTATCGAGACGAAGTGCTAGAACCCATTGTGAGATTGTACGCTGCAGCAGTTAGCCCTACTTTTATTTTAATGGACGATAACGCACGTCCCCCTAGAGCTGACATCGTAGATGACTACCTGGAGAGTGAAGGGATTGCGCGTATGGCGTGGCCAGCATATTCGCCCAACCTTAATCCCATTGAAAATCTTTGGGATGCTCTCGGCAGTGCTGTATCTTCACGTTTCCCACCTCCAGCCACTCTTATTGAGCTGGAAACTGCTCTACAAGAAGAATGGCAATTGCTTAATTCTGCGGCGGTTGACCACCTAATTCAAAGCATGGTCACAAGGTGTAAATTTTGTATACAGATGAGTGGGGATCACATACCCTATTAATGTTCTTTTTTCTTCATTTTATGCTGTTTATTTTCACTTTATACATATGTAAGGTTTACATTATGTTAATTAACAGTTATTTTAAGTTTTGTATCTTTCCTATCTTATTCTAATTTCAGCTTACAATTTCCTGCCAGAATGTGAATTCAGAAAAGCAGAGAATGCAAATGATAATGAGCACTATTTAAGTCAGTGACTTATCAAACTTATTTCTTCTACCGCCCCCTTTGAAAATCAATTATTTTTCATCGCCCTCCCATTTTTTATACACTCCTAAAACTTAAAAACCACAATTTCATTACTTAATTACAATTAATTTTATTACAATTAATTTAGTTATAGTGTGCTATATTAGTCGGTTCTGGTGTTTACACTTACATTCTAAACTAGAAATTTTTACCAGTGAGAGCAATTAAAACGCAACTTTATAATATTAATAATATATTTTAATCAAATTAAAAGAAACAAGAAACAATATAGATAGGTAATCAATTTTAGTTTTTAAACTAATCTAAAGGGATGGATGAATTTGATGATTTTTAACAAGTTTGTTGATATCAGGTTCGATTTTTACTCAAAAACAGTCGTAAGTCGCCGCGTTTGGTAACTTGCAAATGATTTCTCTTTTTAGTAAGCAGCGTTGTCACAGCGCTAAATCCACGTTCACACAAACATGACGATGGGAATGATATCAAAAATTGTTGAACAATCGACCACAATCCAGGGTACAACTGCGGAATTGATTTTTGTAGGCAAAATTGTTGGTAGCCATTTTTAAATTTGCTTTTTATTTCCTCGTTCGTTGTCAGTTCTATAAGTTCTTCTTCCATCTGGGGTGATATTGCTGTGTTGACTTTTGAAAAAGGATCTAACTCTCAGTCTGGTATTTCCAATTTTAAAATGTCCTGGAATCTTTCAATGAAATCACTGTGAAAATTTTCCAAATGTTGGCAGTAGACGAGCAAGTCGTCGTTGTTGCAGGAGACTGATAAATTGGGAAAATTATGGAACTCACGTCTGCCGATATTCTTCTTGTGTAAGAGCAGCTTGGCTACGAAAGCAGCGACGATATTTTTTGTTATTATTAAGTTCAAGTCATCGCCTTGAAGTTGGAGATTCATATCAGTAAACAATGTTATAAAGGTCTGTCAGGTATGCCATATCATTCTTTGATGTGATGAGGTTTTCGTTTTCTTTGTTTTCCAAGAACTCTATGACAGAGTCAAACAGATTGTAAAAACGAGTCAGACAATTTGCTTCTGATAGCCAACGCATTTCTGTGTGAAAGATCAATCTGTTGAAATCTTCATTATTAGCAACACAAAGCTGATTAAATAATCTGTCATTTACAGAGTTGTTTCGGATTTTATTGACTGCTCTGATGACATGTTGCAATGATTGAAACAGTCGTTCACTTAAATTTCTAGCAATTAAATGCTGTCGATGTATAACACAATGTACAGCAATCACATCAGGAATTTTGTTTTTTAAGTACGACATGAAGCCTTTTTGAGACCATGTCATAGCAGGAGCACCATCTGTAGCACCTGATATAATATTCTTCAAGGGAATTCCTTTTTCATCACAAAACTTTTCCAGTGTTTTAAATATGGTTTCTCCTTTTGTGTCTGTCTCTAAATTTCTAGCAAATAAAAGTTCTTGACATACTTTTTCATCTTTAATGAACCTCACGTAAGACAACAACAATGCTTTATTAGTTGGTAAAGTGGACTCCTCCAACTGAATTGAAAATTGACTAGTCTTCAGATGCTTGCACAATGACTCGTCAATGTTTTTAGCCATTTCATCAATTCGTCTTTGCACAGAATTATTGCTCAAAGGATTTTTTCGAATTATATCTGCCGCCGATTTATGGAGCACAGTAGTTATAACTTCTTTTATGGCCGGCAAAATTAACGTTCCTCCGATGGTGTGTGGTTTACCTGTTTGAGCAATTAACAGAGAGATATTGTATGAAGCTCGAAGTACGTCATCGTCTTGCTTAGCAGCCATCGAAAAAAGTTTCAATACACTTGGCTGAGCATTATGCTTCTTTTCCAGATCTTGAAAATAGGCTACATTTTTGTCCTTCTTATCTGGATGCATTTTATTTAAATGATCTTGAAGTCTTGAAGGCTTCGTCGCTTCGTTTGAAAATGTTTTTGAACAAAGAAGGCACAAAGACAAAGATGGGTTTGTCGAATTTTCTATGAATCCATATTTAATATATTCTGCACTGTATTGCCGTTTCCTCTTTTTTGCTTGAGACACGGCTTTTTTTTTCAAAAATATGTAAATAAAGTGTTGAACTTAAATACTCGTTTAAAGATAGCGCAAGAAACCACTAATGAAAATATAAGAAAAATTACGAGCTTTTATATAGGATTTAAATACAGCAAGCACCGACAGGAATAAGACAAACACGCACAAACTCGTTTATCTCTTTCGACGCTCAATCGTACTGAGCATGTTAGGACAAGTATCGATGAACCAGCCGACTGCTACCACGTATAGTCCGTTTTCGTATTGCAAAACCGCCACCTGTCGACGATTCTGTTCAGAAAAGGGGCGACACGCTGAGATGGACTTTTTCCTCAGACCGGTTTATCAGAAACACGGAAGCACGAATGTTAAGTAAGCATTTCTCTTTTGTCTCAGCCCTATTTTGATGAACTCGAAGCAGATCTGACGCATGCATAAATGAGCTGAAAGTTTCTCCAAACGAAAACGGACAGTACGTCTACGGAGCACAACATCATAAGTACACCGGCTCCCGCAATTAGTCTTTTCCCCCGAAATGTTTGCCACATTTGGCGATTCATGCATTTACACAGCTGTATGCTTTTCGTCATTTTACAACGTACGTGCATACGGCGTGCGGGCTAGCCTACGAAATCTATGTTAAGTATATTAAGTTTTTATACCATCATACAGGGTAGAAATATAAACTAAATATTCGTTATTGTGTAGTAAGTAGGTTTTAATTCTAGTGAAATTTAAAATATAAAGTACACTGGTGTGCAAAAATGAAGGATGAGACGGTTTTTTCAATATAACTTTGTACAAAAGCTTTCCAAATCAACACATTTAATACCGTAAGATCCCCAATACGTAACGACATGAGTAATGTAAGCAACACTTACTAAAAGAGAAATCAGAGCGATAAAAAGAAGCTTTATTGAAAAAGTAGCATGGAGCGCAATGCGACTGAAGGCCGAAACATCCCTGTGATGGGTGTCCAGCAAGAAACATCCGGTCTTTAATAGGGGATATGATGTCCCCTGACTGCTAGGCAGGGGAAAATTATGCTTCACATAATTTGTGCATGCTGGATATGTGATTGTTAATGAGCTGTTGAGACACTGCTGCTCGTTCCTCTTGTAGCACCAATCGCAGTTTCGGAATCGTTACTGGCGATAAGTTACGTGCTGCCACGGGTCTCCCTAGTAAGTTCCGTACATGCTTGACGGGATTTAGATCCAGAGACCTTGCCGACCAATCCATGTGTTCAATATCTTCACTCTCCAACAGCTCTTCGACAGTAACTGTGCGATGAGGTGGAGCGTTGTCGTCCATGAAGAGGAACTGAGGACCCATAGCCCTTGTGAAAAGACGCATGTAAGGAAGAAGAACCTCGTTACAATAGCAGTCCCAGGTGACGAACCTCCTTGGGAGATATGAAGGTCGGTCCGGCTACCAAGCATTATGTCTGCTCGAACGAGAACTCCGCGACCTCCAAAACAGTCCCTTTTGATGATGTTGAAGGGGTTATTGCGTGTTCCCCGCTCTGTCCAGATGTGTATGTGTCTAGAATCGCAACTCAGACTAAATCTGCTCTCATCTGTAAAGAGTACTCGTCCCCATTCATTGTCTCTCCAATTCCGGTGTTCCCGGCACCACAGAGAACGCCTTCTCCGATGGGCAGGCGTTAGAGGTACACACCGTACAGGGCGTCGTGCAAACAGACCACCACCGTGCAGTCTTCTGGCCACGGTAAAACGCGATATCGGTCGTCCAGTCGCCTGTGTCGTGTGTCTAGCGATTTCTCCCGCTGTCTGCCGCCTGTTTCTTCTGGCCTGTAAGGCAATATACCGGTCATCTGCGGGTGTGGTTCCTCGTGGACGACCACTACTAAACCCCCGGATAGCTGTTCCTGTAGTTTTAAATTGTCTCCAAAGTCGTGAAACGATGCTGTGAGCAATTCCGAACTCTGCAGCCACACTTGTCACACTGCGGCCTTCCTCCAACTTCCCAATGATTCGACCTCGGGTAAAAGCATCCAGATGTCGTCTAACAGATTGATTATTCGCCATTTCTCGCTGAGGCAGCAACTCGTTGTGATTTTAACTGCTATACGGCGTGCAATCTCTTTGCCAGAAATACTGATCTTACATCGACAACATGCTTTATACTACTCAGACACTCCCCCATTATGTCTACCTGCATATATGCGCATGTGCTACCGTACATCACCTTACCTAATCTCCTGATTGGTCTCTCTGTCCGCTCTGTCTCTTCGTTCAGCTGATAAGCTAATTTTTCCACTTCGTCCTTAATTTTTGCACACCAGTGTGAATCAAATTACAAATCTATCAGCGCCCCCCTAACCCACATCAACGCCCCCATTTTTTTCTGGGCCCCTTAACGCCCCCCTCTAGGTCTCAAACGCTCACAAGGGGCGTTATCGCCCACTTTGGGAAAGACTGATTTAAGTCGTGACTTAGCAGACTTCAGGAAAGAGAGTCTGATTTCTGACTAGCGCGAGTTTGCCTTCTGGCTACATCTCTCTTAGCTGTTACTACGCTCGACTATATCTTAGGCCCTTGCTAGGCTTCGCCGATTTAATTAATACTTAGGGGCCAACTAGTTAGATTCTGATAGCTTCGGCTATATCTTTTAAGAGCTTTAGTTAAGCTAGTTTTAGTTCAAATTATTAGTATTTAAGTTCAAGCCCGAGTGGCGGCTTTATGTAAAGTTCCAAGTCGGAACTGATTGTAAATATACTGAATAATAAAGGGTTTTAAACCCTTCTCAAGTCTCATGTATTCTGTTCACACTTAAGTGATTATTCGCTTGTTAAGTGTTCGTGGGGTTCGGAGTTAGAACTTTTTGCGTCACACATTTATACATTAAACTTTTACAGAAAATATCATACTGCTGATATTACTACTTGTTTGCTGTCTCTGATTCATTTGCACTACGCTCTTTACTTCTCATACTTCATCATAACAAGCTTCCCAAAGTCCACTACTTGAGCATAGACGGCGACGCAATTGCTGAGTTTTGAAATTGCATAAACTCCTTTTGGAATAGCATCCGAAGAATAAACAAGGGTGATTGAAAATAAAATATACTATGTTATTAATTATTGCTGAATTTTTTTCCATAATATTTTAATGACCGAGGCGCATTTTTGTGTGGAATTCACACTCAGTTTGCGTGGGAACTGTACAGATAGATTCATGCATAGTTATTTCCGAAGCAGACACATAATGCTAATGGATTAAACAAATTGGCTGACTCTGTGGAGTGGAATGTATATATATATATAAGAAAAGAAATATTTTTTAAAAATTATTCTGTTGTTTATAGTGAAACAATAAAATAAATTTTTCAGTTATAAAGATATAAAAAAAGGAGGTTTAAAATTTGGACCATTTTGTGGAAGATTAAGACAAACTATTCTGGTTTATTTTTTATATAATATTGTTACGTGCGTACGGGTTCGTAATGGATTGAATGCACAAGTCGTTGAAAAGTTAATAAAATTTATTCTTTTCACAAGAAATAAAATAAACTACTGAAATACTTCCTCAGAGATATTCGGACAATATCACAGTATCTCAATCGTTAAACAGAACTCAATTCAAAACAGAGAAAGTTAATCCAATCTCACAGAGAATTGGCGACAATCAATAACAGCATTAGGTTGCAATCAATCTGCACCAATCTGCAATAACTCTGATGTAATGCTCTCTGAAGACACGGATTCTGGGATGTTAATGTTTCTTTCAGTGTTGGTTACGTGAATAAATGCTGCAACCACTACACCTTTCTTCATAACTCTCGCCTTGTCAGTTACATAGGCAACTCTCGACGGGATAACGGTCTTCGACAGGTCGACGAGTGCTGAGGCTATTAGCACTCCTTTAGGGCTATTACAGTTCTTGGGATACTCCATGACGCCGTAGTGGAAATTTTTATTTTCGGCTATGACCCAGGGAGTAAAATTTTTATTCTTGCCGGCATTGTGATATCGTCTTGAGCTATGATTTTGTGGATAGATTTCACTCCTTAATCATTAATCCAGAATAAGGCTATGTCCTCAGAGACAGAATGTAGTTCAAGAAAAATTGTATTTTCTTAGAAAGTCCAATCCGATTATACAAGGGTCTGTAATCTCTGCCACATAGGTCATGTGATTATAGGCGGTACTTCCAAAAGTGATATTAACGTTTACTTTTCCGTCGATGTCAATCTTTTTGCCGGATACAGTCTCGAAGGTAACGCAGGGCGGCGTCCAGATGAGTTTGCTTTTCAATTATTGAGCCACATCTTTTCGAATGATGGTAACATTGGCTCCTGTATCGATGGTTACATTACAAGGAACTTCACTGATGAAAAGTGTCCCATGATGAAAAGTCCATTACTGCCGCCACTCACTGCAGAAATCTGAAGCGCTTTAAACTGGAGCTTTTCGTTATCTGGCAACCTCCGCCCCGCGAGATGGCCACTAATTAGTTTCCCTCCATTTTGATAGACATGGTTTTAACATCCGTGTCCTGCGGTTTCTCCGTATGTGCCCTTCAGCTCCGCATTTCCAGCACTTTACGGTCAGTTTCTTATCACCAATATTCCGTTGCAAGGCATTCAGTTGTATTGTTAAACCATCTAGTTGAGCAGAAAATTTGATCCATTGGCTCTTGGACTTGAGCAGCTCTGATTGGGTGTCGGTCTCTGCGAGTTGCTTTCTGGGCTGCCTCGAAATTCATTGCGTACACCAGAGCACTTTTATGCCCTTAACATCAGCCATTCGCAGTGCTTTCTGTATTTCAGGATCCCAGATGCCATCGATAAAGTACTGCAGGGACAGGATTTCCCTTGTTTCTCTAGGGCACTACGTAAAGGCGAGGTGGGACAGCCTTTCAACATCCGTGGCTAGCTCTTGGAGTGTTTCGGTGGGCTTCTGTTGACGGGATATTAATTGAAGCCTATTGTAGTCTTTCAAATATTTCTCCCCGCAGTCCAGCTCCAATGCGCTGGATAGAGCTTCGAAGTATAGTATCTGGCTTTCGGGAAGAGTCTGAGAGTCTACAGGATATCCGTTGCATCTGCTCTCAGAGAAGCGGCGAAATGGCAGACTTGGGAATCCCTTCCATTCCCATCCGGAACTATAGAAATTTGCGTCTTATACACTTGCCAAGTCTTCTCATCATAAGTAGATAGCTTCAGTGAGGGACGAGTACGCATGGATAAAACTTAAAACCATCACTATTTCTCCTTGCCGTCGCTACGAATTTCTTTAAATTATCAACTTCTTTCGCAACTGCAGAAACCCTCTCATCAATTTGCTGTTCGATTTGTTGTTGAACGGCAGAAACTCTTTCTTCTTTTGTCCTTTTACCGAAAAAACTCTTTCTTCAATCTGTCCAACTTTATTTTCAACGGCGTCAATTCTGCCTTCTATACCTTCGAATTTCTTTTCTATTACATAGGTAATTTTTTTTTTTAATTTCCTCTTGACCTGTTTCAATTTTTTCTTGAACAGCCTTCATTTCATCTATAACAGATGCTTGACCAGCTTCCATCCTTTCTTAACCAGCTTCCATCTTTTCTTGGAATGCAGCAAAGGCAGACACAAGCTGTCTCAATTGTTCTTCCATCGCTCTAGTGAATGGCATTCAAATATCCCACTTCTGACATCAAAAATTGTTGCGTGCGTACGTGTTCGTAATGTATTGAATGCACAAGTCGTTAAAAAGTTAATAAAATTTATTCTTTTCACAAGAAATAAAACAAAATACTGAAATACTTCTTCAGAGATATTAGTACAATATCACAATATCTCAATCGTTAAACAGAACTCAGTTCAAAACAGAGAAAGTTAATCCAATCTCACAGAGAATTCGCGGCAATCAGTAACAGCATTAGGTAAACAACAGTTCGCTTAAAACAGCTACAACTGAGTTGAAGTGTTTTAATTCGGCTTTTATAAGCTTTTTAATTATTCACGACAACATTCTGGTAAAATCTATTTAAAATCCATTTTCTCGATTTTTCTGGATGGCAACAGCAATTACGAGATATTTATTTATTAAATATTAAATGCACGCGCTGTATTTTTAC
>KK122147.1:45670-65114 GCA_000611955.2 Stegodyphus mimosarum | reverse complement strand
AGCTTTCTCTTCAAAAAATCGTCTACGTTGCAAGGGAAAATAAAACAATTTTAATTACAATTCTAAATAAATGGCTAAGGAAATACAAAATCTGTAACAATATATTGCTCTTGACATAAAAGAAAATATTTTAAAATGTTTAGTTTTGTTCCTTTGATTCTAACGTGATTAGTGTAAAAATACATTTAAAAGATACGCTTCTTGTTAAAGAAATTTTAGGAACAGAAATTTTATAAACACAGTTTTGGAAAGACTGAAGCGTAAAGAAAGAAAACTAAATGAATGCGATGAATTCTTCGTGTACGGCGAGAGGAAGGAGTTGATGCCAAGCTAAATTTAACCAATTATCATCTTTATTTGCAGATTTCCAGACACACTGGAATAATTTCTTGTAGACAATATACTCTTTAATCATAGGAATTACGAAAATTTCTTATATGGTTGTATCATCTTAGAATGAGAACAAAGGGGGGGGGCATACGAAACTAGAGATGTCGGCAAGGCGGAAGCTAGGGAAGGAATGCAGCAGAGTATTAATCTCCAGAGGTATTTATACCAAATTTGATGTACAAATACAGCTAGTCTATGATTGGTTAGTTTAAGTTTTAGTTGCCCTTTTCAAGTAGCGTTACATGACTATAGAAAGATTTAGAATTTGGGAGAACAGATGAATTTAGGGGGAGATCACCAAATTTAGAATGTTAATTTTGAGGTTGCCAATTATTTTTTACAGCAGCTATTGTTTTTTGTTATATCTTACATATATATATACATATAATTAAAATATCCAGCATTAAAACATCAAATTTAAGCATTAAAAATATATATTATATGAAATTAAAACATCGAAATTAGTTACACTAAGGCTGGAAAATTTGTTCATTGCAGTAAATAAAATTAGTGGTAAACACTTGTCAAAGCTCGGGATGCTTATAGTATACTTTAAGAGCGATGCTCTTGAGGAAGCTGTTCTGATACAACTGTTTCATAATCAAACTATAGAAGCCAATCCGATTACCATGAACTGTTCGAACAAGCTGTCTAAGTTACCCCTCAGCCACTTCTGAACACGAACATTAACAGAATGAGCAGGAACGTAAAATTTGAACATTAACGTAATGATTAGGAACATAGAACTTGTTACTCAGTAGTTGCTAAGAAGAATTTTCGCAATCAGAAATATCTCTTTAATTGCTTAAAGTAAAAGTCGGGAGTTTTATTTAACAAAATGAAGGGGATTATTTGTGGAACTGCGTTAAAGGGGAAAAAATGAAAGTATAAAATTCATTGCATCAAAAGGGACTTCCATCCACCGATGGAAACATATTCGGATAATTTTAGAAAAGCCAAGTGGTTTCAATATGAGGATCAGGCTCAGCTTGTGTTAATATTACAATGTGCATAGAATTAGTAATCGAAATTAAGAACTGTTAAGGATTCTGAGACATTGATAACATAATTGTGGTAAAACATTATTGCAAACTTTATATAACGGAACCATAGCTCGTATTAAAGTATGTGACATTTTCCTTAAAAGACTACCGGCACTTGACAATTTTCTTACAGAACCAGTGTCGCCTATTAAGCACAGTTAAATTAAATGCATTATTCTTATCTCTTATTAGTCCAAAGGGGCAATTTGCCCAGAAGGACTATTAATTTCGTTTTGTCATTTTGCGTTGATTCACTTTAAGCGTTGTTTCACTTTTCAAATTGTTGCCACCAAATGTTAGAGTCCTGTATTATAGTTAAAGAAATTAAAGAATGAAGAATCTGCGTAAATGTATATTTCTTGCACTGTAATAAAACAACGGTACGTACAGCCATCAAATTTTGAATAACGTAATTCTCCTGCGAATATGGTCATCTGGAAGTCCAAATTTGAAATTTGGAATTTGCTTTATTATCGATTTCATATTTTGTAAAACTTTAACGAATTTTTCATTAACAAACTCAAGGATTGCAAAGCGGCGAGCAATGGCAACGTTGTACAGAAAAAAACACTTTTATCTCTTTTATCCGAGACTGTGTACGGGGAATTCTGAAGATATGCTCAGTTTAAAATTATTTTGCGATATTGCTTTTGAACTGAATTTTATGGTTTAAGTGCGAAGAACATGATATTTGATAAATAAAAGTAATACACAAAATCTTAAAAAACGCCCCTTTGGACGTAATTTAAAATCTGAAACCTTTCAGGTTTTTTTGTTTATATTCTTGTTTTCAAAGTAAGTACTGTGAATAAAAAAAAATTAAGTATGGCATTCTATTATGTTTCCGTTTGAGACTATTAATCTAAAGGAAAAATTACTGATACCTAGAAAAATTTTACCGCGATTGAAAAGGCCTGATTATGGAAGTCTCAATGAAAATATCAAGTTGTCAAATATACTTTTCTGGAGAAAACTGTTTGGCGCGTGTTCGCTTTAACCAAAAAGATTCAAAATCTGCGAGGGAGGAAAATGAAAATTTTAATTAGATAAATAAAGCGTTTGTAAATGCGTTTCAAAAGAGAATCATATTTGTAGTGAAATAGAAATGTCAAATGCTACGTCGAAAAGAGTATATATAGCAAATGTTCTATACATTGGAATAATAATTTTTTAATATTTCCTATTTATATATTTTTTCAGTTTCAACATTATATAAATAAATATCATTCAATAATACATTTTTATTAACTTCCTCAAGAAAAACAGGAAAAATTTCAATAGTTTCTTAATAAAAATTATGCAAAAATCGAATTTTTCACAGATGACATAAAAAAAAAAAAGAAAGAAAGAAAGAAAAAGAAAAAAAAAGAAAAACATTGGTGCTGAATACAAAACAAGGAAAAAATTGAGAAATGACGTTCATCAAAGCTGTGCTTCACAGTTGCAAAAATGGTTGGCAAAATATTTCAATTCAAATTCAATAAGCAATTCAACAAAAAACATATTAACAGATAGCTCAGAAGAAAATGTACTTGAAGTTGGAGAATTTAGCAACTTTGATTCAAATAAAAGCAAACAATTACTCGAAATTTCTGGAAACGAGGAAGCTAGAGTAACCACTAATTTGATTAATTACAATGGTGTTCTAACATAGCCAACAATTTCAGACAAAATAAAATTTTGCTTAATAGAACATGGACCGAATCAAGTAGAAGATGCTGGTTTTAAAGAATCGCCTTCAGAGGATGTCAGAAGATTTTCCAGAGAATATTTTTGTAAGAAATGTTCCAACGGGGAAGCAATACATTTCAACTGGTATATTTATTCCAAAAGATCTCTGTCGTTATTCTGTTTTCCACGCATTCTTTTTACTAAAAGCAAGACAGATTCTACAATTTATAATCCAAAAAGAGGTTTCAGAAACTGCAAAAATTGAACTGAATTTCCGATCCCGAAAATTCTGTTTCATCGCGAAACTTACCTTCAGTGGAAAAAAATTAAAGGAGGTGGTGTCATACATGATTCCTTACATAAAACAGTGGAATCAGAAAAAGGAAAGTGGCGACATTTGCATTATATTAGACGTCATTTTATTTTGTGCAAAATACAGTTTACCTCTTAACTATTGGCAGTTCAAGTGCAGAAATGTTGCTAAACTTAATTGAATTAATAAGTGATTATGATGGAAACATTGCCTATCATATACCTAACCAGAGTAAGGAATCCGTGTCTTATCTGTCTCATACATCTCAAGATGAAATTATTTTACTCTCAGGTACTCATGTCACATTTCAAATTCGTTCTAAGATTTAAAAATAAAAAAATAAAAAAAAATCGAATTTTAGCCCAAAGGAGCGTTAGCTCTCAAGGGCTATTAACCTCGAAACACGATTTTGTGTTGAATTACTGTAAAAGGCTGAATCACTCTTCAAACTGTTGCCACCAAACATTATCGTCATGTATTATTTTAAAAGAAATTAAAGAAAAGAGAATGTGCATGAATGTGGGCATGTTTCTCGCATTGTGAAAAAACGGCGGTACCTAGATCCCTAAGATTTCGAATAATGTAATTCTCCACCCGAGCATTTGCACCTGGAAGCCCGAATTTTGAATTTCTAATTTCATATTTTATAAAACTTCAACAAATTTTTGATTAACAAACTCAGCGATTTTAAAGCAAGCAATGGCAACACTGTACCCCCCCCCCCAAAAAAAAAGTTTTTATCTCCGGGGCGCGAGACTGACTGTCGGATATAGCTCTAATGAAATTCGAGGCAATAAGTTTAAATAAAATGCAGCAAAAAATGCGTGTAATTTAATATTCCGTGCAAGGAAGTCATGTGGTGTACAGATCAGATTTTTTATTATTAATGCATGTGGTTATTAATGCATTTGTTATTATTTTCCCTCGTCGTAACGTTAAGTTCAAACATTATCAAATAACTTCTATTTTTGTTCTACAGTTGCTGAAGAGATTACGCAGGCATTTTTATAGATAGATGCCTGTGAGTCGATGACTATCTAATCTGCAACGGACATTCTAAATAAGTAATGATTTTCTCTCTATCGTTTGAAATTGACTTCACTGACGTAAACACTGATAAAACTTACTTGATTACTTCTTTTATAGAAGTCTCCGACTTGCCTTCCTTCTTTCCCGTTATCTTCTTCTAGGAAATTACGGAATAAAAAAAGAAGTGTTTTAAACTTCTAGTGTTCTTGTGCTCACCTACCGCTTCCTTGATCTCTAGGTAATTCGGTTTAATTCCTCTATTCCTTTGAAAAGCGTAAAAATAAGACGCAATAAGTCTCTACCCATATATACACATTTAATTGGTTTTAGAATGCATTAAAATAGTATATCTTACATAATACGAATAAAATGATATTGTTGCTAACTACAGAATTATTGCTGTTCCTTTAGTCCAGATAAGCAGGAACAAATGAGCAATTTGTTAGGAATGTGTTGCAAAATAAAAAAGTACACACAACGCTATAATGGCTTGAAAGAACTCAAGGAGAATGCGGATATTTAGCAGTTTCTTCTTAGCACTAGAAATAAATCGTTAAGTTCCTCAGATCACTCATAGAGTAAAGCCTAACTCGTAGTTCAATTAACGGTAAGTCTCACAGCTGATTAGTACCTGAACTCCTTAGCTACCTATTTATTTAAGAACCGCCACGATAGAGTGACGTGTCCGGCTTTAATGTTTCGATCCGTTCTTATACTCTGCAGCACTGGTTTTGGAAGAATCGGTAGTTGCGCTTCGTAAATGTATTTTCGCGAACCTTCCAGAAAGTCCCAAGTTGGCCAGAAATGTACCAGGTGTAGCCAAAAACTGTTGCCAAGGCCCATTAGGAGTGAAACTGCTTATATCTCGAGTTCTAATAGAGCTATTTTTGCAATTCCAAAGCCGTTGCACTCAAAATTAAAAGATCTACAATCCTATGTAACAAGTAAACACTTAAATACAAGACATGTTAAGATATTTCTCCCGCCTTCTTCGCATGCCTTCGTGGTGTAGTAGTCAGTACGCTCGACGCGTAACCGAGAGGTCCGTGTTTCGAATCCCGGCGAAGGCGTTGCTCATTTTTCATGACTTCTGCTTCGAAAAATACTTAATGTCTCTATAATCTGACCACAAATTAGATTAAACACAAAATAAACCGTAAATTTACCATTCTAAAAACAATAAATAAATGAAATAGGCAAATAAAACGATACACAATATTATAAGAATACAAAAAATCGAAAATACAACAAAAATTATCAAAATATTAACAACGATATGAATAAAATGTGCAACTATTACATTAAAAATTTTAACACGCGAGAACAAATGAAGAGAGAGGAAATTAATTAACAACGAAGAAAAAGAAAAATAATTAAGCACTTTTCCTTCCTTAGCAGGTCTTTAAATCTATGTTTCCTCTACACTTTTCCGCTTTTATGATGACCGCTAGCGAAATACAAAACTGCTTCACTCAATCCACTTCGAGCTTTTCCGAAAGTACTTGGTGTTTCTATACTATCACTAAAAAGTGATTAAGCATACTGAGTCCGTAAGAAAACCATAGCCTAGCACGGCTTTCTTAAATGGTTTTAAGAAGCCAAAGCAACTTCTTTCTGTTTCATTGTCCAGTGACTTTACAAAAGTGAAACATTATGTGTCTCCAACTTCGCTGCCTGAGTCTGTAGGCCTGAAAACGTTTCAGAATATTTAACCCACATACATAATGCTGACCTTTGCCTTCTGGACTCCCCATGCACCTGCTCCAGTACTTAATGAATTTCGGATTCATTCTTCTCAAGCTCAGTGAGAAATTTACTTGTAATTTATTGCTTCATTGATACACTGCTCTCCATCTCGACCACCCATAATAAAAAAGTTTAAAAAGTCGTGACTCACATTATACTCATCTTAGAAAATGTACTGCAGGCAAATAACACCTCGGTTGTGCTTCTCACCATCTGATTTCTGGACAGTGTTGCCAAATGAAGAGAAAAACTGTCCACAAACTTTGTGGACAGTAGGAAGAGAAAATATGATTTAAATTCCCAATGTTTGTTTGGAAATGTACCTCCAGAGAGATATATATTTCATTATCAATTCCAAATTAAAAAAATCGATGATAAATACATATTGTTGCGTTCTACGGGTTCGTGGATTTGGAGTGATTGATGGCAATACTTGACGAAGAATCAGAAACACAATTTACTCGTCAGTATTGCACAGGAGAGTTCCAAAGACATGTTTACAGCTGTCGAAAAACTACGATAAACACGCTGAAACAATCAGCAACATAGACTTCCGGCTATCAGGCTATAACGGTGAAGACAGCTTCACGGCAAAGCACTAAAGTGCAGCCCCCGACTCGGTCGATCACTTTCGGAGCTCAACACACTCAAGGTACTTTTCACTATAAAAATCTGCTACTCTGCGTAGCTTTTGACCTGCCTTCCAGAACATTCTGGGGCAAACCGGTAAGAATTCATTTTAGAATATTCTCGCTCCGTCTATGGCATGTCGCATATCGAATGGGCGATTTCGCGCCAAATCTAGCAATCCTGCCTTTCCTTGCCACTTCCTGGCAGCACTACCCCGCTTTGCGGTGAAGCTATCTTACCGCAGCTGGGCATTTCCTAACAATATGTATTAAAAAAAAATTTCACACTTTGTGAATTTTTAATGTTCTTCATTCTCAGTAACGCAAATGATTTTACCCACAACTTTAATTTTTGTCCCAACCCTACTTTGCTTCCTTTCTCTTGATTATAACACATCTGTCTAACTCTCCTAAGTGTGCACTGCCACTTATTTCCAAAGGAAAACATAATTATTATAATAAACTTCCTTAACGATATGTGGATGGCAATTGTCAATATATTTTTCCATTAATTTTATGTGAACATTAACTGCCTGGCCCTTTTAAAAGGTGCTGAATGGTATTAATTTTATTCTTAAAAAGGAAGCGGAAAAGAAGGTATTTTCCGTCAGGTGTTCTTTCGTACATTTAAAATTCTATAGTAGCTCTGATATTCTACGGTTGCAATGTTTAATTAAGATTTATTTTGTTGTGTTCTTTCTGTCATGCACTTTTATTTTTCCAGTCACCTCCATCAGAAATACTATCTCGTAACCCATTCGCCTTGTTAAATATACTGGTTGCGGGAAGTTTTATGGCATTTAGTATTACAGCAGTAACTCTGTCAACCAGGTCTCAGTCAACTGAAGTTTCTATTAACGGAACCAGCAACCAGTTTAAAGAAAACATTAAGGAAATATTGTAATACTATTTAGGAAAAGTATGACGAAAATCAGCAACATTTGCGAATTCTTTTGTCAATGGCTGGCCATTCTTATCAGGGAGATACCTTTAATGGGCTTCCTATTGTGCATTACGATAAAAGATGTAATTTACATGTCTTAAAGATAAAGTAACACTGACAGTCAGACAACAAGTGAAAATCAGTTTGTAGCATGTTTTAAACGATAAAAGGATGCGAAGGACACCGCTCAAGATGACATATCGGAATGGATAAATAACCTACCAAGCTTTTAAGTTTTGAACAAAGAAATCATTCTCGCCGTAGAATTAGAAAACAATAAAAAGTGCACGGATAAGAGTGATGTTGAGGATAGCAAGGAGCTGGGGGGGGGAGTCTGAAATATTTCAGATTTTATATTACTCCCAAAGGGACTTTTTTTAACTTTTCCTGTGTTAACTTTATTTATAAAATATCACGTTCTTCGCACTTCAACCATAAAATTCAATTCAGCAGCAATATCCCAAAATATTTAAAAGACCATATCTTTAGAATTTTCGATAAACAGTCTCGCGCGCTGGAGATAAGAATTTTTTTTTTCTTTTGTCCCGTATAGTGTTGCCATTGCTCAATTTGAAATTTTGTAGCTTTTAATCAAAAACTCGTATATGCTTTACAAAATATGAAATAAGTAATAAAACAAATTCGAAATGCGGACCTCCAGTTGCCCGTACGTGGGTGGAGACGCACGTTATTCAAAATCTGATGTCTCTAGGTACCGTTGCTTTATCACAGTGCGAGAAACATACATACATTTATGCAGATTCTTCATTATTTAATTTCTTTTAATATAATGCGAGGTTCTAATATTTGGTAGCAAAAATGTGAAAAGTGAACCGACATTTATAGTGAACCAACGCAAAATGCTAAAACGAAATTAATAGCCCTTGTGAGCTAACGTCCTTTGGGCTAAAAAAGAGCAAAAATTAGCCGCTTTGCTGAGAGCAATGTTGATGTCTTACAAAGCTCTTAAATTTTTCGAGCAACGTCGTGATGCTTCTCCTACGTATTTTTTGCTAATAATAGAAATGCCAAGTTCGAGTTCTAGGGCTTTCACATAAAAAAAAATTTTTTTAAAAAGTTATTAGAATAAAAGAAAAAAGGAGGAAAAAAGAAGAAGAGGATAAAGCAAGAAAGAAAAGAAAAAATTGTCAAAATTTCGCAAATTGGGGGAACTTTGATGGAGTTTTTTTAGCACAAAGGGGCAAGGAATTTTCTTTTGGTATTTTGCGTGGTCCACTATAAAACGGCTTTTCAAATTGTTGCCACCAAATATTAGAGCCCTGCGTTATATTTAAGAAAATTAAATCATGAAAAATCTGCATGAATGTATGTTTTTTTTTTTTTTTTTTTTTTTTTTTTTTTTTGCATTGTGAAAAAACAACGTTGCCTAGAGACATCAAATTTTGAATAATGTAATCCTCCACCCACTTCTGGAAGCCTAAATTTGGAATTTTTAATTTTTTTTATTATCTGTTTTATATATTGTAAAACTTTAACGAATTTTTTTATTAATAAACTTAACGGTTTCAAAGCGAGCAATGGCAACGCTGTACGAAGAAAAAACATTTTTATCTCCAGCACGGGAGATCGTTTATCAGAAATTCTAAAGATATGCTCTTTTTAAATTATTTTGTTAGATTGCTGTTGAACTGAATTAAGTGTGAAGAACGTGATATTTAGTAAATAAAGGTAAGACACAAAACATTTAAAAAAAAAAAAAAAAAAAGGCCCCTTTGGGGATATTATAAAATTTGAAAGCTTTCACCTTGTTTTTTTAAATAATACGTTTTTATTCTTTTTTTTTCCATGAATGTTTTTATTACGAAATAAAATCTTAATCTATCATGATTTGAATTATATGGATTGTTTCTTTAGCTAAAGGATATCAATTTCATTTACTGGTGAATGTTAAAATGCTGCTTGCACTGTTTGCGCATTTATTTTTAGAATTTCAAATAAACGATTTTAGAAAATCTCCATCGTAAGAAAAATTAAAATGCTTTCAAATGTAGTCTCTATCAACCAAGTTTTCCATTATTCAATATGATTCCGGAGCCAGTTTCCTCGGATAATCGAATTTCACCGTATTTATGCTTAGAGGTAGGCATAATTAAAAATATGGTTACTAAGTGTTTAATTTATTATTTGTCTGTACTTATTTAACTTGCTGCATTTCCAAACCCTGCAAGGAGCGGTGATTGTATTGTTATGTTTTAGTTTGGCAGCCTTAATGCAAATAAACTTTTACCCTCTGTATTCAGTTATTTCAATTTGAGAAGAATTTGAAGGCAGATTTAAGGAATTTAATGATAATGGAGTCCGATTTTAAATTATTTTCATTATTATTAAAAGTGGAGGTGAATAAGATGTCAGAAAATCTACGTATGGGACTAACTAATTTATATATAAGTGTGTCAATTTGCATACGATATAAATTTGATTCAAAGATTCGAAGAGATAGATTTGATTAACTTTTATTTTTACTAGTTAAAAGATAAATATCCTCAGTTACGAATTTTTGTAATGAGAAAAATGGCTTTGTTTGGAGGTATATTTTCATACGTGAACAATTTGTTTCTCAGTTGAAAATTAACCAGTTTAACAAAACTGACCCTTTGACTGATGAGCATTTACAGTCCATGATAAAGATAATTTCCAGTAATTTTTCTCTAAAGCTTTAAATGTTATCAAATTGGAAAAGTTATTAGGTGTCAAACTGTAGTAAAAAATAAAGAATATTAATAATTATTTACGTATAATCATATGTATTTTTTCTGCACGTGTCGATAAAAAATTTAATACATAAATGAAAGAGAAGAGATTAATTTTTCTCCAGTTTTGTTCCATTGGGAAATTAACTGTAAAAAATTTGCTATATTTTATTTATTCATCTATTATAAGTTTAGCTTTTAAGTAAGTTACATAGTGGTTAATTCAATATGTTAGAATTATTTTAAATAAATATCAGTTCAAATGTTTAATATTTAGCTGCTAATGTATGAATTACGAAATGTAACCAACAGAAATTTGTTATAGATAGAAAATAAGCACAAAGATTTGAATTTTTTCCTTTGCGTTATTATTATCATTTCTTTTTGCATATGTTAAAGAATATTTACTAAATAAAATTTGAAATTAAGTTATAATTTAGTTCGTTATTTGAAATTTTATAAGGTACTTATAAGGTACTTATTTTATAAGGTATTTCCCCCCCTTCTTTCCGTACGCCTATGTGGTGTAACTGCAAGTACCCTCGAAGCATATCCGGTAGCTCCGGATTTCGAATCCCAGTGAGAGCGTTGCAGACTACTTCAGTTTCTTTACTTAGAAAAAAAAATTCTAAATGGCTGTATAAGTAGCCCTCGAACTAAAAAGGTGAAGGATTCGTCAGCCCCAGGATTTGTATTCGGGAGTTATGGAGTTCGAATACCGGCAAAGACACTGCATATTTTTCATCAGTTTCTTCTCAATGATATAACCTTATGACTCTACATTTTGTTAAACGAAATCTGGCCTCCCACCTGCTTTCACGTTTGAGTTTGAGACCGCGGGTATGGCAGTAATGATTATATTGGGAGATCTAAATATATGCTGCTATTAAAAATTTTGGGATTTTGTTGAATTTTATGTGGCGAATGTGGGAAGAAAGTGGTTTAAATAAATAATTCTAAAACAACAAATTAAAGAGTTGGTCATCTTACTAAAAAAATGAACATTGACAGCATAAACTTATAAACGACTAGGAAAAAAGTGTATGGCAACCCTTAATACACTCTATCAGGAATTCTAAAGATATGCTGCTTTTAAAATTTTTTTTAAGTCCGAACATCAATCAAATTGTTAAGTTCGAAAAAAAAAATTGTGAATCCAAAACACTACATGACTACAATATTTTAAAACCAAAGCATGAGAATTGAGTGTGTACATAAACCAGTACAGTTATCATTTTCGTTTGCATGGGAAAACAGAATGATAAAATATCTAATGTGTACACCACATGATTTACTTGCATGGGATATTAAATTATATGTATTTTTTTCTGCATTTCATTTAAACTTATTTCCTGGAATTTCATTAGAGATACATTTCTCATTCAATTAATTCAGTTCTCATTTCGCGACATGGCAAAAATACATCAAACTCAAATTATTTTCATTAAAAATTAAAAAAAAATAGAAAAACATTAAACACCAGACAGAGTTAAAATAATTTTTACAATTAAAATTACGGTTTCTACGCAAAAACAAGAAAGAAATTCGGCCAGCGGGCAAGAAGACTGCTTTTTCGGTGCACAAAAATTTCCTTTTGGCTCCAGTCGACAAAAAGACACTGAAGGTACAGAAAGACTTCATTCACTATTCTGCTTTGTTTCAAATGTAAACAAATATGGCTGCTATAGTAAAAAAAATACGCGTAGTCGCACTTCAATAACTTTTAAATTGTTAATAATTCTACAGCTATTGCATTCATATTAACTAAAGGCATAAAAACCTTAATCGGAAGATAAGAACAATATAATTCAATCATTTTTAAAGCAAAAAATGCCCAATTTACCAACATATAAGAATAATAATAAAAAAAAAACTGAGCTCACTGAGCCGAGTAACAGAATGGGTATATATATATATATACATATTATAGCAGTCCTATATACAAAATTTCAACGTTCTGAGGCTTCTTGATTTTGAATTATGCGAGATACATGCATACGTACGTACAGATATCACAAAAAAATCTCTTCTGAATCCATTTTAAATCAGTTTTATAATTCGTTTGGGAGAAAAGAGTCCTTTATTCTGTCCTTATGTACATATGTCACGCAAAAGCATCGTTAAATTGCATTCGATAGCGGCCAAAAGGGATGTTTTTGTTGAAATACGGTAGCCGGAATTTTTCGTGATTGCAATACTTTCTCTACTTCGTACAAGGAAGTAAAAATGAGCAGTGTTTATAATTCAGATTGAGGCTTAAAATTTGTAAACAAAATATATTTGTTTACAACGGTCAGCTGGAAGTGATAAATTACTTCCAGTTATTTACTTAATTAAGATCGTTGTTATTTAAGACATGGAATTCGGCAAGAGATCTTGTGCTGGCCCCATCAGATTTTTTTTTTTTTTATTATTTGGGAGCAAAAATGAAGTGGCCAAAAAGAATAAGAAAAGAAATTTTCGAAGAATTTGCAGGTTTTTGAGCTACGAGAAAAAAATACCACTTTAAACATCTTGCAGTTGATGAGTAGAAACTGAAGGATAGAACTGTTTTCTCTTTTTATATTAGTGTCGACAAAGATTTGCTTCGAATTTATAAATTTAAAATAGGTTACGCAAATGAAATTTTGCCATATGATAGTGCTAATATCACTTGAAGAGAAGCTACTAATTGTACAAGCAGAACAACGTCAACTCCGAGCTAACAGGATCAGATTAGTTCGCCCCCGATTAGGACGTGTTTATTAAAAAAAAGTTTTTAGAGACTTCGTAACGCGAATTGAATTAATTGAAATTGTCAAGTTTGCCTTGTAAATATTGTTCTCTTCGTGTCATACATAGCTTAGCTTCTCCATTTCTAATGATCTTTAGTCTTTGGCTATTTTCAACGTGTTCTTTTCATTTTGAAAATCTTGATTTAAATTATGTAATCAAATGAATTTTTCTCGTGATTTATTTGCTTCAAAATACAGAAGAATTTTTGATAGATTTTTCTATTAATAACGTCTGGATTATTCCTCTTTCTTGCATTTTTTTAACTCCCTTCGGATTAACCGTGAATCGTGGACATCGTATCTGGTATTACTTTTGTTGCTAGACACTTGACCGAATTTTATATGTTATTCTGGAAACCTGTACTGCTTTTGACAAAAGAGAATAAGTTAGTGCATCATTATACTCATTATCTTTCAATACTCTTATTAATTCCTCTTCTACATTCTTTCCAAAGCATCCTTTCTCTACAGAATGCAGAATGTATTTAAAATAAGGCTTCCACTGCTGTCCCCGCAGTCCCCACAGTCAGCTGACATGTGGGGCAGTTATTTTTTGACAACAAGAAACTAGTTTTACAAATACAGTGTTACTATCTATTATTAATCCTAATCAGCTAAGACAACAACATCGGTGGCGGAAATAAAGATTGTTTTGGTTCTAAGACATTATCAAAGGAAATGAATGTATTTCTGTTATCAGTTTATTGGTTGATGAAGAACATGAGCAAATAAACAAGGTTTTAATTCAGAAGTCGGTTTCGCAGCTGAGGAGGATGGTTCGGTAAAAACCATCGAAACTAGTCCTGTGATAATATTGAGAATATTACGCTGATTTTTGTTGTTTTGACTTCTGAATTAGTTTCGTTCGGCGTGTTATTGTGTCTTAAACAAGGTTTTGTTTACATTTCAGGACATCTTCGTTAACAAATCTCATCCAGAATTATTAGGTTTTGATGTCATAATCCTTTTATCGGTTTTTATTTACCAGAGATATACAGTGTCTGGTATATACGGTCGACAGTCGATACTATCACTAAATATGATTTCGTAGTTGGATTAAATATGATTTCGTAGTTGGGCTTACCATTTGTGAAAGGTCTTACTATTCACTTGTTATTTCTATATAGCTTATAACTTGCGTATGACTTTAACCTCTGTACCATTTGTATGTGGCCTTAAACATTTGGATGTAATCTTAGCATTTGCCTTATTTCCATGCATACTCGCCCCCCCCTTTTTAGACAGCTTTTGAAAATTTTAAAAATATTTGCGTAGTTTTCCCGTTCTTCAATATATTCAGAGAATGAACTCCCCTAAATTTTAAAATGGGCGTAGTGATTTTTTTCGTCTTGTTAACAAAGACGAACCCTCGAGAACGACTTGCGAAACTCATGCCGAACCTTTCCCTTCTAACTCTTAAATTTTATGCCAGCGTAGTACAAGAATCGATCCATCACAGCCAAGCAAACACGAGCTGACATCCAGTCTACGCTTTCGCAAAGTCAGCTGCACATTCTCTATGTATGTATGGATGATTTGAGTCTTAAGAAGTAGAAGAGACAATTCTAAGAAAGATAGAGATTCAAATTACACGTAAGTAGAAATGAAGATATTTTATTAGAGCATAATTATAGTAATGTTAATATTATTATATTTATTGGAATATAGTTTTCTTTTAAAGAAATAATATTGTGGTATTTAGTATCTATATTTTATACGTGAATACTTTTCATTTGTTATGTTCTTACCACGTTATTTGGAAATTAAATTATTTGCTTAATTTTCTCCTCTCCTTTTTCAAAATTTGTATAAGTATATAAAGAGCGCCTGCTGAATTTTAGGATTAAACACAAAAAGTCGAGATTTGGCTGAAAAAAACTTTACTACTCTTTTAGTTTCTTGCATGCATACTTTCTAAAAATGCACTGCTTTTGGCAAGCTCAGAATATTTGTGGACAGCTTTGTAATATGAAAATATGTTTGAATACTCTTTCATTCCATTCTTACGTATTTCTGAAACGTTATGTAAGTAATGCCCTTTAAAATGAGGTTTTACATCAAAGAACGAAAAGTTGCCCATTGGCGGAAGATAAATTTGCTTATAGAAATGGAATCGTTCCTAAGTAGAACTAAATACTTCCGTTAAAGAAAAGATATAACTTTACTTAATTCATTTTAAATAAAATTTAATGCCAGTCTTGAGCGCAATAATAATTAATATCACATGTAACATTTTTAGCTTTTTTAATTAAGCAATTTTCAATAGAAGAAGAAGATTCATCCACTGTGCTAAAGCACACTATTATGAATATGACAGAATAAGGAGTTATCGCATTCCCCCATGCACGCTGTCGCAATGTGAGTGGTTGTTTTGAAATACATAGTTTTCTCTAAAACAGTATTAGGAGACTATATTTAACAACGCGACCATTTCTGTCAAAATGAAACTGAATTATTGAAATTTTTAATATTGGCAAATTAGTGATATTCGAACTGTTAGGCACCGAAAGGTAAATCAGATGTAATTCATAAAGTAATAAAATATTATCAAAATTAACTATAAATTTCAAACTAAGGTAGCTAATTACATTATTTATACATAAATATCGTAGTTGGGAGGAAAAGTTCTACGCATATTTAGTAACTCTTAAATTTCAGTCAGAAATAAAAGCAATTTAAAAGTCAATACGAAATGCCTTCCTTTCGGATTTTGATTCAGCCGTTACATAATCGATGATTCATCGCATTTTAACTACGCATGCCAGGGCAACAGAGGTCAATGACTATCATTCTTCTAAAACGGCAGTTTGTAATACTTATATGGTGTGGGAGAGGTTAAGAAGGTGTCAAAACAACTTCTCTCGAGGTTAGAGTAAAAACTGATCATGTACAGAATTTCCTGATCATCATTTCGATCATGATCTTAGTTTTCAGTGTACATCTTCTCAACTTTGGTTGTAATGTGATGAAAGTTTTCTTCTAACGAAAGCACATCTGTACCGAGTACTTCATCATACTGTGTTACATATGTTTCAAGAACCTGAGCCTAATACGTTTCTGTCATTTCGGCACCATTGCGAACATGTGACAGTGGAGAAAGTTTACCAGGAAAAAAGCCATATCATCATAGTACTACAACTACAGGCCTGGTGTTCAGCAGTGTTATTGAGTTTAGTTGTACTCTGTGACACTCTTCAGGAACCACCTCTAGGGGGAATCTTGATTTATCTGTGAACTTTAAATTATTGTGTTTGATTACGTGTCACATGCTGGCAACTCCAGTTTAATCGAGTTGCTCTGGCTTCAGATCTCAAACGAACATAAAAGTTTGGTATTCCTCGGTGAACTAACGTTCAATTGTAGTGGGCTCCTAGCCGTAACCCTATTCCAGTATAGCAATGGTATCTTTTTTCGAGCGTTGTACAAGTTCGTAGAAAATAGCAGTTTGGTGAGCAATTGAAGCGTGAAGAGATAGCAATTTTAACATATTCAGAAGAAATGGCAGAGTTCATAGCAATTATTGAGCTCATGGCAATTATTAAGTTGAAGAGCCTGAAAAAGTTGAAGACACAGTGAAGACCCTGAAGTTGTTCAGTCAGGGAGTAGCCAGGAGCTTGTAAGTCTGCTAATGGCTGCGCAGGAGGATCCTGTTGGGTAGGGTGAAATCTGCAGTATGCTAGGTGCAGGGGCTAGGCTCTTTTGAGTTCCATATTAATTTATAGGGATGGCCGAATGAATGAGGGAAGGGAGCAGATGAGAAAGTTAAATTGAGTCTGCTATAAGTTTAATTAATGAACTGGAAGGGTTAAAACTTTAAGCTTTCGTAATGATTAGTGCTAAGCCATACATTTTGATACATTAATATGCAGTACTAATTGATTAAGGAATAAATAGTGAGTTTTTTTTTAGAAGCTTTGGGTAAATGAAAGTTAGTCAAAAGAGAAAATACCTCTATAATACGTTTCTGAGATGAACGTGTGCATGGAGACCTTTCGCATATAGCCTTGGTTTCATAGTGGTACAATAATAGCGCAATGATTTCACTGGCCATCGCTATACACGGGCCATGTTATACATTGGCCATCATATACACTAGCAACGATATAATCCTAGGATGGCAAGAAATAGTCTTTTTTCTGTTCATGCAAAATCTTTTCCACCAGCAAAACTAGTAGAGAGATCATATGGAGCCACTTTATAAATGCGTCTGTCTTGCTGCCAGGCCCTGATTACATCGTATGTCCAGAAAGCACGGGCAGAGCAGATTTTAGAGAATCTCAAAGTCCTCCTAAAATTCCTCATAATTCTTTATTCTGTCATAAAACAAGGAATGTAGGTGTAGGAAGCTCTCGAAGAAATATTATGACTAAGGCCTCAGGACTGTTTTTAACTGAAATCGTTTTGCTCGTAGTGTTTCATCAGCCCACAATCACTGAAATTCTTTAAACTCTTTTTCCGAACGGTAATAAAGTTAATCAAAGACACTAAAATGAAAATTTTGAAGAATTATTATTATTATTGTTATTTTATCAGGAGCATCCGAACATATGGAGCTCGGAGAAATATCCTACTGAAAATTCAGCCCACAGCATAAAACTTTCACGACTAAAGGCCTAGTATTCAATGACAGCTAGTCGCCATTTGCCCCCATGATTTAATACGTAACCGCACTTTGAAGCCATATATTCATTACTTGAAGATTTACGGTTCTATTTATCTAATCACTAATGTAAAATCATGCCACTCGAATGGCATCTAGTATCTTTGTTTACACTGTGATTTCTTTTTATCAGACCTTTGAGTATTTAATCCGTATTCGGTAAAATACATATCTATTCCTACGCAATAACTGTGCTATAAGAAAGGGAGAAATTATCAGAAAAATAAATAAATAAACCGAAATTTAAAAAAGGTGATAACTAAGCATATATTATTGAAAATATTTGCGTGAATAGGATACAGCAGGCGGAGTTGCAGAAAATTGGAATCAAAACAAGAACGGAAACTTAGACAAGAATGTTGCCCAAATCTGTGCAACTTTTTAACGCTATCGTTTTTGAAGAATTGCGGACAACAAATTCAGACACAAGCTGACGTCAAATATCAGATAAATAATATAGGAATAGAAAATTCTTTAAGTGGAAGAGGATCCTAGAAACCGTATTCACTGTAAAATCCATTAACTTTAAAATAAATTCTAATGAAAATTCTTTATTAATATTCTCCCATTTCTATCACAGAGCAGCTCTCCATATGTCAGTACGCTTCTATTACACAGATGCTTTTTACATCATTAACTAAAAACTTGACATCATAGAGACTACGTCAGTAACTGGTGTAATAACGAATGTTGGGCAGACATCGGCTCAGACATTATTTACTCTAAACTCCTTGAAGATACCAAGAAAGACTTTCGTAAACTTATCAAGTTTTAAAATCGAGCCTCCAGCTACGTTAATATTTAATTAAATTTTTAAAAGACTTTTATTCTTTACAACACTTTTCTTTATTTAACTTGCAATTACAAAGAACCCTCTCGTGGAGACCACCTCCCTATGACGATCACCTATTAAACTGACCAATATTTAATAAAAATAAATAAACAATAATAATGAACATAATATCTCTACGGTGATTACCTCCACAAATGGCCAAAATGGCTGAAATTATTGGTGGTCATCAAAGAGAGAATTCACATTTCAAAAGTATATTTACGAATTTTACTTCCTGAAATAATTAACCTAGAAGTATGCTTCTGATGATAAAATTTCTCTGAATAAGGTAGTAAAAAATTTTATGAGAACATTCTCAATACTGTGAGAGGATGAGTTGGAAAATATAATGTCTAAACGATAAAATATTCATTATACTTTACTAAATTAAATACAATAAACTGAATAATAAGCGAAATTCGCATGGATATGCGTAATTAATACTTTATACAGCCAGCGACTAATTCAGTAATGGGTGCTGTCTTCCGTGCTAGAAAACAACAGATATTTACAGAGATATCATCGAAACAAGTAATATTTATTTATTATGTAGCAGCTCTTAAAATGATCTGATAGTAAACTTCAATTTATAATCAAACATCAATTTATACTAATCAGAAGTGGTCCAAGTCATGAAAATCGTTTTGGAATACCTGTACGAATTTTCCGATTAGAAGTTTATTCCTTTTTTTTTTTTTTTTTT
>KK122147.1:10727-45656 GCA_000611955.2 Stegodyphus mimosarum | reverse complement strand
TTTTTTTCTTTTTTTTTTTTTTTTTTCATCTCGCATTTTACTAGTTAAAACATAATGTTTAGTATTTAACTGGAATTTTCCCTGCTCCTTGACCGTGCCAAAAATTAGATTATATGTATATTTTATGCGTTAGCCCAGAAGGGCTATTAGTCTCCAAACGGCACTTTGCCTCGGTTCGCAATAAAAGGCGTATCACTTTTTAAATTGTTGCCACCAAATATTATCGCCCTGTATCATATTTAAAGAAATTAAAGAATCTGCATGAATGTATGTATTTTTCTTGCACTTTTTTTTCGCACTGTGAAAAAACAATGGTACCTAGAGCCATCAGATTTCGAATCACGTAATCCTCCATCCGCATATGGGCACCTGGAAGCCCGAATTTTGAATTTCGAATTTGTTTTATTATCTATTTCGTATTTTGTAAAAATTTAGCGAATTTTTGATTAAGAAACTCAACGATTTCAAATTGAGCATTGGCAACACTATAGAAAAAAAAAAAAAAATTATCTCCAACGCACGAGACTGTATATCGGAAATTCTAAAGATATGCTCTTTTTAAATTATTTTGCGATATTACTGTTGAATTGAATTGCGAAGAACATGATATTTAGTAAATAAAAGTGACTCAAAAATTAAAAACACGCCCCTTTGGGCGAAATGTAAAATCTGGAAGCTTTCAGATTTTATTTTTTTTAATATATATATAGATTTTTTTAAGAAACGTTACACTTGTAAGTATACGTTTAGGATTCATATTTAAGGAAGTAAACTTTGATTCTGAATAAAACAACAAAGCTAATGCAGCTTTTATGGCTCTTTACCCGCTTCTAGGGAAAAATTCTAAATTAAATCTGAATACTAAACGCAATCTTCACCTGATGCTTATTCGACCAATTCTCTTGTGATCTTGTGATCTTCAATCTACGACTAATATCGACTTCTATGAGTCTTGATTAGTAAATCAAACTGATTGCCATAGGCCAATAGCGGTAGTAATTAAGAAATGATGCCCTCTGGCATCAACACCCGGAGGCGAGAAGGATAAGCATAATCAGATTAGCAATATTAAACTGGCATTGTTACATCAATGGCATTTGAACTTGAACTCAGGCAATAATCTTTAGAGTTGCAGGAAGCAGGAAATCATTCTGTTAATGCATGGCATACTACGGTAATTTTATTCCCGACATGGCATAAATCAGCAGTTTTAAGGCAAAGAAATTTAAGCAAAATTAGGCAGGATGTTCGTTTAAACTTAATTAGCAATTAACATACAAAATCAAATCGTTCTTAATCATGAGTTGATAGCAACTACATCGTTGACATCGTAGCTCAGAGTGAGCTGACAGTCAAAGAACCCGAGACTACGTTGCGTGCTAATCGGAACTTGGAAGTTATACATTTTCACAGTTATCTTGCAATTATAAGCACTGAAAACACTTATTTAAATGATTTTGGCAGATCTTTCAGATGAAGTAACCTTATTGGTTATCGATGGTCACTTGATCGAAGAAAAAATTTTTCATTAACATTGAATAAGTAAAATAATTGTAAAATAATCAAAGTCCATAAGCTTTGTCAGGAAAAAATAGCAAAGTCCATAAGCTTTGTCAGGAATATGCAAAATAAAAATATTTACACTATTTACAGTTTTTACCACCATAATACATTGTGGTGAATCGATCGTGGACGTTTGACCACCGATTCCACAGTGGGATCATAATCTGTTAGTTGCCTAATTGCAGCATATGGAGAGTTTTTTATTGCTTCGAAAAAGTTATGAGCTGTTATGAGAATTTGGTTGTGAATTGGTTCAATTCCTAAGTCCGAGTGAATTTGAGAGTTTCGAACGAACCATGGTGCGTTCACGATTGATCTCAGAATCTTGTTTTGCAGTACATCTATTTTGAGTCTTTCTGTTTTGTTTGCTGCGGCCCATGCAGGCACTGCGTAAAGTAATATTGGACCAATTCTCTTATACACAGTCCCCACTTGGGCTACGGCTTGCAAAACCCATAGAAAGAAACTTACCTATCTACAGAATAAAATTCTACGCTCAATAACCTCAGCACCCTGGTTTATTAGAAATATCCAGCTGTATCACGACCTGAAAATTCCTGAAATACAAGAACAGATCTTAATAATTTCGCACAAATTCTTTACCCAAGTTCAGAATTCACCATATAATGCTATTAAAAATCTCGCAAACTATGATCCAACAGAAGAAAATCTGGTTAAGCGACCACGTTCTATTCATCACAACTCAAAGTGGTGAAAGTGTACATATTGTAAATAGTACCCAGTATTTAATTGCATTTCATATACTCAAGAATTCGTGATATGATTAACTATTTTTGTGTTGAGTTTTAAGTGTATTTTTATTATCTGGCAAAGCCAAATTACGGACTTTGTGAAGAGTAATTTGAAATAGCCTTATGGACTATTATTTTTCGTCTTGAAATCGCTTAACAGATTATCCTGCAACATGATTGGTCCATGTGACCCCCAAGCCCAAAAAAGGAATAATCAAATTCTATCTAATTAAACAAGAATTACGTAGCATAAAACTCACCTCTCCATAGTTATTAGATCATTATTATGTAGTAGATTGCAATACTATAGGCCTACAAGAGTTATTTACTCTTAAATTAATAAAACTTTGAGTAATACAGCAGTATGTATCAGCGAACCAGAACGCGACCTCAGGTTACGTGATTTGATTTTGACTTACTCTCCGTATCTCATGTTCATTTCAGTCACTCAATTGCTCACTGCAAGCACGCACCCAGCACCTGCTCAAAAATTTTTCGAATGTTTCTACATCTACAAAAGTATATCAATTTATAACTTCATGACTGCCTTCCTGTATGACTTTGCCACATAGACCATTCTTTCGCCTAAGGGCGCGGTGCTAAGCACCTCTGATTTATCTAAACAAAAGTGAGCGGCCTCCGGCCTTACTTGATATATAGGTTAAAACTCATTAGTAGTTGACACCTTGAACCGAAAGTACTATCTTGATCTTGATCTTAATCTTTTCTGAATAAAAGCGCATAATCTATACTGTTTTGCGAAAGGGGGGAGGGAATGGGGTTTAAGGCTGTATCATACATTTAAAAACAATTCGGAAGGACTTTATAAAGTGTTTAATGTTATTTGTATGCTTTGCAGCCTAATATAAAACCAGGCTTAACTTTGACATTACCATTACCAAAAAGGGAAAACTGCTTCTCCTTTGTAAAACAAAACACCAACACAGATCTCCCATTCGAGTTCTTTAGTTCGATGTTCATTGGGAGAAAACGTGCAACCTAAAACTTCTTGCTAAAGACAATAGAAAAAATCTCACGTCGTTCTTGCAATGCTAAAGATAGTAGAAAAACTATTTGAAAGCATCATACCACCTTTACGGAAATACGGCTTATGCAATTACGTTTAATCCAATTAACGGTGAATAAAATCTTTGATTAAGTTCCATGTTATAAAAGTGCGTTGCTGAATCTAAGTTAGCACTTAAAAAAGCCACTTATCTGAATTTTCTAACCACATTTTGCAACAATTATTATTTTACATCAAAAGTGTCTTGCATAAAATAGATTTCTAACAGCCTATAACAAGTCGATTGAAAATGTTTAACTTCTACTTCTTGTGTGTATATTATAGCCTACATTAAAAATAAAGTTTAATGACTGTGATGAAGTGATAACGATGAAGTTTTTAACACAATATTCATATTTCGAACCCCTTCATTTATTAGTCCAAAGGGATTTAGTCCCGAAGGACTATTACTTTCGTTTTGCGATTTTGCGTTGATTCACTCTGAATGCCCGATTCACTTTTCAAATTGTTGCCACTAAATGTTATCGCTCTGCATTAAAGTTTAAAAAATGAAAAATCTGCATAAATGTATGCATATTATTATTATTTTTTTTTTTTTTGACGTAGCTTTCTCTTCAAAAATCGTCTGCGTGCGTTGCACGGGAAAATAAAAAGGAATTTTAATTACAGTTCTAAATAAATAGCCAAATAAATGTGAAATTCGTAACAATATTCTCTAAAACTTTAACGAATTTTTCATTAACAAACTCAAAGATTTCAAAGCCAGCAATACCAACGTTGTACAGAAAAACATTTTTATCTCCAGCGCGTGAGAGCGTGTACCGAAATTTCTAAAGATATGCTCAATTTAAAATTATTTTGCGATATTGCTGTTGAACTGAATTTTATGGTTTAAGTGCGAAGAACATGGTATTTAACAAATAAAGGTAACACACAGAATGTTAAATAAACATCCCTTTGGACGTAATTTAAAATCTGAAACATTTCAGATTTTTTTTATTTATTTATTTATATTTATTAACCGAAAGGCGGAATTTGCCCGGAAGGGCTATTAATTTCTAAGGAACTCAATGATTTCAAAGCGAGCAATGGCAACACTGTACGGGGCGAAAAAATCGTCTCCAGCTCGTGAGACTATGTATGGAAATTCTAAAGACATGCTCTTTTAAATATTTTGTGGTTTAAGAAAAAAGAACATGATATTTAATAAACTATTTGGCTTTTTTCCCTTCTTATATCAGTTTATGATCGGCAAAGAAATACAGATACAAACGATGGAACTTTTATAAAAGAAGTTGTTTTAAAATGCGTTTTAATGTTATTCAGTATTACGAATTTATATTTAGTTCAGAAATCGGCAACAGTAGAAATTTATTTCAAAATACTTATTTATGTTATATTATTATTTTTATGTCAGAACAGAAGTGAAATATATTTATTATAAAGAAAAAAATATATTTTAGTTTTTTAAAGTTTTAACGAAAAATTATCAATTTAATATTAAATTATTAATAATAGTTATGTATTCTTTAGGGTATAAGGCTATAATCTGAAGTTTTAAACTGCGAATTTTAAATTATTATCATTATAATTATTAATTTATTACAAACTAGGCAAATTCTAGGCTTTTCTCGAATTCGAAATTCAAAACCTTTCTGAATCCATCAGATCCTTTATATAAGAATAATAAGAAGGATATGAATTTTTATATAATACCAAAATTTTTAATTAAAACAAATCTGAAATCTGCATTTAATGAAAAACAAATTTAGGAAGACAATCTTTACAATTACACCTACATTATTTTTTTTGTTATTGATGTTTCATAATTTTTTTATCAAAATTTAGTAAACGAGATGCATGTTTAAAACCCTTGAATTTTAAGGGTCATATTCTCAGCATAATTTGGCGAAAAATAATACTTGAGTAATAGTTTATTTTCTTTACAATTTTGTAGCACTTTTTTAAATCAAAACAAATGTAGAGCAAAGAGGATTATTTCAAGAATCGACATAGATAAACACTAAACGCAAAACTGTAAGTTCTGTCCAAAGAACGAAAAATTGCTATTCAGAGTAACTTGAAATAGTAACTCGTGATTCAGGACCACCGAGATTGCAGCCCTGGCATTCTTTGTTAATGACTGCTTCCATTGGATGTCAATAAAAATGACCTTTTTTAAGTTTTAAGTTAAATGTTTAACGAGTTTTTAGTTTAGAATTCAAAAGATTCGAGTGAAAAAAAAACGTGTGAAGATTTGAATGCTTCGTTCTTCTTGCTTATTACTATTTTTTCCATGCTTTTTGAATGCTTTCCATAAATCTCGGGTTTTTATAAATTAAGTTTTGCTTTTGTGTAGTAAGAGTAATAAGTACGCTTTTGCCATTTTTGCGACCTAGCAACAAATGCGCTTTTGTTTTTTCGCGAACCGTTCCTATGGACTAAAGCTCATTAAAGAGAATAATTATAATAATAATAAAAGTCTGAAAGCATTCAGATTTTATATTGCACCCAAAACGAGTTTTTTTTTTTTTTTTTTTACGGGGGATTCAAAACGGGATTTGAAAAGTGATACAGACATTCAAAGTCATTCGACACAAAATACCGTCGGCTCAGGCAAATTGTACAAATGTACTTGCGGAAAGGTGCCCGCGCGGAATGCGCTACCCACTATCGAACCTGATGGACGATTTTCTATTAATTGGCATTTCGAAGTCTAATATGAGGCATAACTTATCTAAGGCATATCTTATAGCCGTCAGACATTGCCATCTTATAGCCGTCAGACAAAATACCGTCAGACATTGCAACGTCTTTGTGTTGCTACGCTACCAACATTATACCAGTAAGAAACCTAAAGAAACTTCGAGCATAAAATATCCGTGTTTGAAAATGCACGCGATCTTAATGCTAATGGAACTCTTTAAAGTCGTTGAGTTTGTTAATCAAAAATTGGCTAAAGTTTTACAAAATATGAAACAGATAATAGAACAAATTCCAGATTCCAAATTTCGGCTTCCAGATGCCAAATTCGAGTGCAGGACCACGCCATTTAAAATTGAATGTCTCAAGTATCTCTCTCTGTTTTTTCACAATGCGAGAAGCATACATACATACATTCATACAGATTGTTCATTATTTAAGTTTTTTAAATATAATGCAGGGCTCTAATACTTTGTGGCAACAATATGAAAAGTGACTCAGGCTTTAGTGAACCAACGCAAAATGCCAAAACGAAATTAATAGTCCATCTGGACTAAAGTTCATTTCAACTAATAATAATAATAATAATAATAATAATAATAATAATAAATCTGAAACTACATTACGTTCGAGGGGGCGTTTTTTTTAACGTTTTGTGTGTTACCTTTATTTACTAAATATCATGTTCTTCGCACTTAAACCACGTAAAATCCAATTCAGCAGCAATACCATAAAATTAAAAACAGCATATCTTTAGAATTTTCGATAGACAGTCTCGACTGGAAATAATTTTTTCCCCCGTACAGCGTTGCCAATACTCGCTTGTTAATAAAAAATTCGTTAAAATTTTACAAAATATGAAATAGATAATAAAACTAATTCGAAATTCAAAATTCGGGCTTCTGAGTGCCCATGTTCGGGTGGAGGATTACGTTATTGAAAATTTGATGGCTTTAGGTACCGTTGTTTTTTCACAATGCGAGAAACATACATACATTCATGCAGATTCTTCATTATTTAATTTCTTTAAATACGGTAGTTTTAGTTTGCGATAGTTTTCTTTAGTGCGATAATATTTTGTGGCAACAATTTGAAAAGTGATTCGCCATTTATAGTGAATTCGACACAAAATGCCGTTTCGAGACTAATAAGCCTTCTGGGCCAACGCTCCTTTCGGCGAAAAGGAAGAAGGAGGGAAAGTTTGATAACGACAGAAAAAGAACCTTTTTCTTTTTGGTGACATCTGCTTTGGTGCTTGGGTAATGCTGCTCACTCTATATTTGATTTTATGGACTGAAGGAAAATGTTGCTATCTTAAAAATATCATATGTTTCAGCCGCAGTTAAGTAAGATACATTCGAGGCGGCGTATATTTAAATTACTTCCTTTGCTATAAATACATCATTATTTCTTGCTTTACTATTCAAAAGCAAGCGATAATGATGTATTTACAGCAGAAAAAATTAAAGCTATTAAATTAATTAAAAATGTTAATTAAGGTATAAGAGGAGAACAAATTAAAGAAAAAGAGGAGGTTAGACAAAAGAGAAAAAAATTAAGGCAAAAGAGGAGGTCTTTCATTTTTGAAATTCTGGAGAAGAAAACTTGAGAACCAAAGGGATCCTTGAAAATAAACTGTGACCTTGCCCAGTGTCGAGCATGGGACCTTCGAATAACCGGTTCGGTATTCTGGCCGTTACACCACAGCAGCACATGGAAGGAATGGCTTAATTCCTTTTGAAATCGCTCCTTTTGTTCTATTTTAAAAGGCTGTTTCATTACTATAACTCATAATTTTCATACGCCAGTTTTAGAAAAGTACTGTATTGTATATTTAAAATCAGTAATGTTAATCCTGAATAAGACAGAATGGGCAAATTTAGGTTAGAAATCTTACTAAAGCCGAGTGGGCGGTAAATGACGTATTAGTGTAATGTATAGATGAAATGTAATAAGAAATGAAAAGATTAAGCTCTAAGTATATTTCTAACGTAAAATGACCAGACATACTATGCGCCAAATAGTTCCGAATTTCGATACATCGACCTGCTTCAGGATATACCTCGAAAAGTGCCCATATTCCTAAATCTACTTTTTAGAAAACTTACACGCACTATAAAAGAAAAAAAAAAAATCTAAAAATGTTCATATTTTATATTATGCCCAAAGGGGCGTTCTTTTCATTTACACAGACATACACGTTTCGACAGCCGTTTCGAGAACATTTAGGCTAACGCTCCTTTGGGCTAAAAATATTTAAAAACAACTTATCTTTAGAATTTCCGATAAACAGTCTCGCACGCTGGAGATAAAATTTTTTTATTCCGTGCAGTGTTGCCACTGTTCGCTTTTAAATCGTATATAAGACTATACTCTGACGAAATATAATTACTTGATCAAAAATTATTCATTGAAATACTTGGTACACGTCCGTTTTAAAATCCAACATGATTTACGTCCTGTTTGGACGCAAAATTTTTTGTTTGTTATATGATATATATTTGGAATAAAACTCGAGTTCGATAGCACGCCTTAGCCTTATTTACCTAATTACGAGACAATTCTATAACCAATTTTGCGCTGGTAAATTTACCTCAACATCTGATTCAAAATTCGTTAAATGGCTATACTCTGTTCCAGTACAGATGAGAAGGAGGATGAGGAGACCTCTACTTCACTTGCCAGGTGGGTGGATGTCAAAAAGTTTGCAAAGGACCACCATCTCAACAAAGCTCAAAATGCCGTTGCAGCCTCAAATGAGCCTCCTCAAATGACCAAACAATGTCACATTTCCAAAACATCCTGAAAAGTAGGTAAAAGTAAAGTCCTGTGGAGAGATTTTTAGTAAAGGTCAGAGCTAACGATTCTCATCCAGGTCCAAGTAGGGCTCTGACAGAAGAAATGAGATAGAAAAGAGAAAAATAAATCTGATAAATTTTCTCCTTACGTACACCATATATTTCAGTAACTGTATTTGTATTTCAGTATTAAACAAAGTTATAATGATAACAGTAGGATTTTAATTATTTTCCTTTTATTTCACACCAGAGAAGTTCGTTTCGTATGCATCCAGTATAGTGTAAGTCCAAGGATCTAGAATGGTTTAATGAGATATACCGAGGTACGACTCGGAGCTTTAACTGCGCCGGAGACCATCGGAGCCTGGCTTTGGTACTTCTCAGTTTTTTGACATAAATTGTAAAACTAGCCCGAGCACGTCGGAGCCCTAAATAAGCTGAGCTCAGGCACTTACATCTCTTCTGAAAATGAACCACAATTTCAGCCGAATATTCTTTTGATCTTGGAACATTTTATTTTAAGAATAAGTAGGACTTAGAAACAATGCTAATTTCTAAATGCATGCCTATCTTTCCCTGAGAAGCAAATATTGGATAAAAGTTGAGACTCTCCCCCACCTCCCGTTTTTTCCGACCAAAAGAAAAGCAAGCGCACATTTAAACAAAACTTTACTCTTAAGGAAATGTAATAAATTTATGAGAACTTGTTTGCGAGCGAGTAAATTACTCGTTCCCTAATGTACAGGGTGGACGGAAAGTAACTCCCTATTTTGAATTTGCAAGAGCTATTGATGTTATGTGTAGATTGCAATGAAAGTTACCTTGTTTTGAAGACTGTAGTGTGACATTATTTGTAATATTTTATTCCTTTTTCATATGTCTAATTTTTCCCCACCACCACCCGCACAGCCTCTGAATAAGAGATGTCACAACGATTAAGTATTCAGGACAGAGCGAAAATTGCAAATTGCAGCAAAGTAAGAAGTGTGGCAATCTGTAACGTAGGTTCAGCGGCGGTGGAGGGGTGAACATGGGAAACATGCTGCTTTGGATGCAGAGACGTATATGTCTGTTAGACAATCTCTGAAAAATAAACGAAAAAAAAATATTAGACATATGAAAAAGAAAAAAATATTGCAAATAATGCCACTCTACAGTCTACAAAACAAGGTAACTTTCATTGCAATCTACACACAACAATTCCAAATTCAAAACAGGGAGTTACTTTCCGCCCACCCTGTAGTAGTGATGATGTAGTGCCGTCGTGTCCGCTGATTCAGTATGAGTGATTTCAATTAGTAGCGATTCACAACAAGATAGAGAAGGGGAACCATCCTTATATGTTCCTAAATCTCTCCAATTTACAACGGGCCTAATTTAGTGAAATAATAAAATATACAGTTAAAACGCTTCCAACAGAGTGACTTCCCAGGAAATGATCACTTACAGATCTTTTTAAGGCAATAACCAAATATCAGGAATAAAATGGTAACTTACGTTTATAACGTAATGTTTACAAAACTTTTAAGTACTTTTACAAAACAGAACGCAACACGTTTACACTCACAGAGCCGTGCGTTTGTTCTCAGCTGACCTTGCATTCGGTGGCAACTTCGCAATTGTAATTATATTGGCAGGGGATCATTGTCAGAAATTGTTTGCCACTTCTCTCCTTGCTTTGATATCTACATTTCTTCATTAACTTCTTTTTTTTTTTTTTTTTTTTTTTTTTTTTTTTTGACACACTCTCATACTCTTTCTAGAATTCTCATTACTGACGCTTTAACTGCTTTACCTTTTTTCACTAAGGCGCTGGAGAAAGAATGATTTTTGCTCCTACCGATCCTTAAAATCATACATTTGTAAAGACTTAGATTATTTCGGAGCAAGAGAGAGGAAAAATTAGCAATGCCCTCGCCGGAACCCGAATGCGCGCGAGCGGGCTGACCACTACACCACCAATACATGCTAAGAAGGCTGGAGAAATACCTTACATACGCCCCCTTTTACCGGGCGACTGGGGATTACGGGATCCAGTCGCCAAATCCTGGTGGCGAAGAATCATCATCCACCCCCTTTTTTTAGTTCGGGCGCCACTGTAGATTTATTAGGTATTTTTGAAGCAGGAGAAGAGACAAATGTCCAATGACCTCGCCGGGACTCGAACCACGGACCTCTCGAATACGCGCCGAGCATGCTGACCACTACACCACGAAGGCATGCGAAGGAGGCCAGAGAAATACCTTATACATTATTATAAATATTCAGGGTCTAAATTCACCTGCTCTGCTGCTTCTCATTTCTGAGTGAAAGGAAAATTTCACTCCAAATAAGACGAGATGTGATAATTTACTTCATTATTTAACTGCATGTAATTATTTTAAATTACTTTACCAAAGTTTTATTTATCGCTTTACATTTTAGTGAATTTTAATCATTAGTTATTTTATTATTATTATTATTATTATTATTTATTTTACGTGGCGGCCTTTCATAGGGCTCCAGCGCATCTAATTTGAGATTAAAAGCCTTTTACAACCCCACTATATTTAAACACCTTGAATTTCTTTTCTTTTTAGCCCTTTTTAGTTTTTTTTTTTTTTTTTTTTTTTTAATAATGCATTTTTTTATAATTAGGCATTTTGCGTTGAATCACTTTTCAAATTGTTGCCACCAAATATTATCGCCCGGTATTATTAAAAAAGACATTAAACAAATGAAAATGTGCATGAATGTAGGTGTGTTTTTCGCATTGTGCTAGACAGCGATACCTAGAGCCATCAAATTCTGAATAACATAATCCTCCACCAGAACATGGGCACCTAGAAGCCCGAATTTGAAATTTGTTTTATTATTCTGTAGTTCGCGCCTGCGCATCTGTAAGGTAATCTGCACATGCGCAGGCGCGAACTACAGATGCGCAGGCGCGAACACGTTAACGAATTTTTGATTAACAAACTGAAGGATTTCAAAGCGAGCCATGGCAACGTTGTACAGACAAAACATTTTTATCTCCATCGCGCGAGATTGTGTATCGGAAATTCTAAAGATATGCTCATTTTAAAATTATTTTGCGATATTGCTCTTGAACTGAATTTTATGGTTTAAATGCGAAGAACATGATATTTAATAAATAAAGATAACGCACAAAATGAAAAACAAACAAAAAAAAAAAGTCCCTTTGGACTTAATTATGGACTTTGGACGTTTTTTACATTTTGTAAAACAAACATTTTACATTTTAACATTTTGTAAAACTTTTACGAATTTTTTATTAACAAATTCAACGATTTCAAAGCGACAATGGCAACACTGTACGGAAAAAAACACTTTTATTCCCAGAGCGTGATACTGTCTATTGAAAATTCTAAAGGTATGCTATTTTTTAAATATTTTGTGATATTGCTGTTGAATTGAATTTCATGGTTTAATTGCGAAGAACATGATATTTAATAAATAAAGGTAACGCGCAAAAGGTTTTAAAAAAAAAACACTTTTATTCCCAGAGCGTGATATTTTTTTTTTTTTTTTTTTTGTTAGCCCAGAAGGGCTATTAATTTCGTTTTGGCATTTTGCGTTGGTTCTCTATAGAAGTCGGAATCATTTTTCAAATAGTTGTGACCAAATATTAGAGCCCTGCATTATATTTAAAGAACTTAAAAAATTATGAATCTGCATGAACGTATGTATGTTTCTGGCATTGTGAAAAAACAACGGTGTCTAGATGTATCAAATTTTGAATAACGTAATCCTCCACTCGAATTTGGGCGTCTGGAAGCCCAAATTTGGAATTTGTTTCGTTATCTATTTCATATACTGTAAAACCTTAACAAATTTTTGATTAACAAAGTCAACCATTTCAAAGCGTTTCATTAACATTAACATCGTGTGCATCTTCAAGGGCAAATATTTAATGCGCGACGTTTTTTACATATCTTACTGTATTATGTTGGTAAAGCAGCAACGCAAAGACGTTACAATGTCTAGTGATATTTTGCGTCGAATGAGACTTTGAATGTCTGTATCATTTTTCAAATCGTGTTTTGAACCCCCGTGAAAAAAAACGCCTCTTTGGGCGAAATATAAAATCTGAAAGCTTTCAGATTATTATTATTATTTTTTTTTTAATTCAGAAAAATTTCATTTCCCTTTAACTAAGACAATCGAATTTCTTTCAAATCTGCAACATTAATAGCTGAAGTCCGCTTGTTGGGAGTGACTGCAAACACACAGCATGCATTTCTTCAAGAAAAACCGTGAACCCTCTCAGGATGACCATTTCTAAAAGTAATGCTTCTGGGAACATGATATTGATACTCATCGTCAACGGTATTTGTAGTCTCTAAGGCGACCATAGAAGTCATTTGGCAACGTGATTGACAAAACCCAACTGATTAATTATTAAAAAGGACATAAAATGTATTTTTTAAATATTTTATTTATTTAATACACTCCTAGAAGCACCTCGAGAGCGATGTGCATTGTTTTCATCAGCATATAAAACACTATTCTGACAAAAACCGAGAAAAGGAAAAATCTAGATGCAGCTCTCGGTTTAAGCGTTACTACTGCCCGAATGCGATTTAGTTACATAGCGAAGTACCAGGGTGCATTTTATTTGAAGCTTCGTCTGGTGTTGCAATCTCATTAAAAAACTGAGCAGTAACTATAAGTTACTGACTACAAGTTCTGATTATTTAACTGGTCTATATTCTTTCACATTTTTGAATTTTTTAAATAGTTTAATTTTTTTAAGCTTTCATATTTAATTTTTATTTTGAGATGTTTGATTGCAGTCATATAATATGATGTTTCCATATTGTAATTTTCTGATTTTATTTTAATACTGTTTGAAAACATTATCGTGGAATATTAAATTATTCTTCGTAGAACTACTGGAAAAATAGTAACTTATACGAATAGAGCTGTTTATCTTGCTTTACTTCACCTTATTTCAATTACAGAAAACAGAATTCTTTTTTGTAGTACCACGGAGAAGCGGCGCGGAGAAATAAGAAGAGGGAAAAGGGATGAAAAACGAAGAAAAAATGACGTAGACATAACATGGCATTAAGTTTCAGCTTCTAGTATCCACGTGAGCTTTCAAGGTCATCATGTTCTTCGTGGACGAATGGTACAACCCCTAGATCCATTTGCATTTATGCACGAAAAGGGTTTCTAAAAGACCGCTCGATTTTTGACTGCGGTTGGAGGAGCCGTTATTACCACCGAAACTCGTAGTGAGAAGAAAAATTTATAATTTTTTTTCTATATTGGAGATTTCATTTTAAAAGATTGAAAAATTAAACTCGTTTACTCTATTTTATATTTTCATTTTTCAATCAAAATTGTTGATAATAAATCACAGTTCAGTCTCATCCGGTTTTCCTGATGTATGTATGCATCATCTAGTTAAAAGTTGCTGTGACTGAACGATCATTCTAAGAACCGAAATTAATAAAATACAATATTTGCAAAGCATTATGGGAGAAGAAAGTTCACCAATTTACCTTGCTCTAAATTGAAAATAACCGAACTCAAAAAATTAACCTTGATAAAATAATTAATGAGTTTTCTTCGGTTAAAAAACAGAGATTTTTGTAAAAGTCTACTAAATAATTTTCTATTAATTTCATATTAAGCTCTTATCATATCAAATAATAAAATTAAACGACAATCAAATATAATATATGATAGTACAGAGACATTTATCGAAAGCTGTTTCGTTCGATTAAAATGTATAAAGCTACTTTAAATAAATGATTAGTTATAACTAAAGACAAGGTGGCTAAGGTTGGGAGAGAGGACGACCCCCATTGCCATCTGTTTCCCTGGGCACCCAAGTCTCTAGTTATGGCCCTGAGCTCTGTGCTGTAAATGCTATTATTTTATATTTTTGATTGAATAAATGAGCTGATGATCAATGTGAAAACGCAATGGGATTAATTTATTTATTCCAAATTGCATTGCTCTTTGTTTAGAATTTAAAGGTTCCATGCTCAAGCGGCATTTGTATGAATTCGTGGCTTAAAATTAAGTGCATACTTTGGTATTTTATTTGTAGGGACTTATATTTATTTTTGCAAACCAGTTAAGTTTATGCTTTCTTTCCTATAAGCCTTCTTTTCCCTAATTGTCAATGCCAGAATATGAAAATTTAGTAGCGAGCATGAAGAAATGCAGTTTCTACCAACAGAAGAAAAAGGTTTAAATTCTGAGCTCTAGAAGGGAAAGTTAGAGAGTGTGTAAGTACTGTACCTCTGTAGCGTGAGATTCTAATTCTGTATTTATTGCTGATTAAAAGTGGCGTAACTGCTGTTATTCTGCTGCCACTAGACTTCGAGACGGTTTTAGGTAACAGGATTATCTGAGCTCTGGGGAAAATTCTACCGCTTTGTTAATATCTTTGAATTTTAAGTTTAGTTCTTGTTAGTTGAGTTACCGCCCGAGGGAGGCATAGTTTGCGAACGTCAAGTCTACGCACTGTGAATTTGAAAGAATCTAATAAAGGGTTCTTTTAACCCTTTTCCTGTCTGGTTCCTGCACTTTCAGCAGTCACACTGAAAGTTTAGCATCTAGACGCTACATATTAAACCCAAATAAATTCAAGGCCGCTTTCGACAATGATTTCATCAAAATTGTGCCTAATAGCATGCTAATGTTTCTAAGAGAAAATCAAGCAATCAGAGGTGAATAGAACTATCAGCAATTCGAGAAATTTCCTAAGGCAGCAGTGACTCTGACGTTGCTTTGTTACCTGATATTGAAGGTGTATAAAAAAAAAGATGAAATATTAATCATAACTATTAAATTCGTGCAGGGAAGGAAAAAAAAAGATAAACTCAAATAAGAAAAAGATTTGGTAACAATAAAAAGAATCGAAATATAACTAATGGTAACAGTTTTAAACTCAACGCCTTAACCCCATTTTCGTTAGTCTGTTGCAAACCATAATTTTTAAACCTAATTCTTTTCCTCATTGCATAAAAGTGAGACATTTCCATATCTCACTACCCTGATGATTCCATAGTATGTTATAAAAATTCTGGCACCTTTATGCAAATATGCTATTATTTTATGTTTCTCATGGAATAAGTGAGCTGATGATCAAGGTTAATGCGAAAACGTCAGAAATTTAATCATTCTTGGGACCCCACAGAGACCGGACCCCACAAAAATGAGAAAACCGTGTTTGCTGTCCCCGCAAGTCACTGTTTCCTAGCTCTTATGACGTGCCGGAAGACATGGTTTGACATCTTAGACACAATAATTCGTTCCAGTTGACAATGCAAGAGACATAACTTCACGATTAGTGTCAGGAGATTTAGCGTTCTGTACCGTGTCTCTCGTCAAAGCCTCTCGATTTCAGGAGGGCTGACGAACCAATGATTTTGTTTTTTCTCTGACATCTTTCCAGATATAACGAATCAGAGGATGTAAAATACTACTGAAAAATTAAGGCGTGGTTAATTCAGTCTGAAGATTTTTTTTTCATCGGAACAACACGTCAGAAGGCTTCTGAACTTTCGACTATATAGAGATCTAGAATGCTCTTGAACTTTTGACCAGAGAGACCCTCGCTGGCAGGCTCCTCACGTCACGAGGATTATTATTCACTTCAGTAACTTCTCTATATGATTCATGAATTATATGTATTTGTAAAGATCTTCTCGTAATTGTAATAAATGTGTTTTGAGTTCAATAATGCAGTAAATATTACGCAGCCTCACAAATGAACCAATCATTGTACGGAGTCATATGCGCTACCTTCCGCCACTTAACACAGTGGTAACCCCCGGTCTCCAGAATTTCAAATTACATTGCTTGCTCTTTGTTCCCAAGATTAAGACTTTAACGCGGGCATTCTAGAAGCTTCGATGAGGGTTTGTTTTCTTCACACCCCTGAGCTTCAGAAAGGTGCTGATACCTCCATGCCATTATGGCAGGTCACCTTTAATTAAGGGTTTAATGAACGACTGTCGACTTAAAAAGGATACCGGAACCTTTATAAAAGTTGGTTGCGCTGATTAGGCCAACTTTATCCAATCCTGTAAGAAATAAATGAATTTCGATGTTTACCGTAGTCATCGACAGAGCTCTCTGTATATCAAATATGCCTTAAAGCTATTCGCTTCTCGAAAAAAATATGAAATCAGAATATGAGGTAAATGCGACTTGTTTGCTCTCAAAAGTTTTCAATGGTCAGATTTTGAAGAATGTTGAGAGTATATTTTAGATGATACTAATTATGTTGTGACACAAATAACATATCTGGAAGATTTTCAAAATTAGTATGCTGTTGTGAAGTTTAAGGCAAGATAGACTATTGAGAAAGTCGTCAGTTTGTGTTCCCTGAACCATTCTCACATTTATCATTTATGAAAACAAATAAGGAATTGCAGTTATTATATACTCTTTCCAGGTCGTCTTCGGACTACACCACATGACTAAGCCGTAATCATCGAGACGGTATCAATTATGTGAGTTCTACAAACAACACCAGTAAGGCCCATATCATACATGCATTTGTTTCATACGAACAACTGTTTCGGATAATTTTTCTGCCTTTCTGGTTTACTATTAATAGAAAGATGCGCTACTTTTTCCTTCCTTTCGAAAAAAAAATTGCAAGTTGTTCGTTTTCAACCAATCAGCCATCAATTTTTTTGTAATAGATCAAAGCTCTGATGAATTTGCCCCGAGTAGAATGCATTTTGCATGCTTTGATCCAGCTGTCTTAAAATACCATGCTTCATGGAGCGCATCAGGTAGGCGAATGCAGAGAACAGGCTTGCTGATGAAAAGGGCCTGACCAATAATCACATGTGACAGTAACAATCGTCGGATAAGCTGGTACTCCAGAGCTACGCTTCTGAAATGAAGTTATTTCATGGCAAAAATTTAAAGAAATAATAAAATGAAAAGTATCTTCATAAATAGAGGAATGAATTTCGCGATGAGTAGATCTTAGTCTCAGTAATAGGGAACCAGTTTTCCCTTTACATGTTAACCCCAAGGTGATCTGTGATGATTGGCTGTTGTAACAAAGCAGAAAAATTGTTCCAAACAGTTGTTCTTCCGAAACAAACGGATTTGTGACAGCAGCTTGAGAAAACCTACATCAGCCAATACTGTAAGGCGAGCATAAGCTCCATACGACCGTGTAAGATCACCAGAAGTTTACATTTCTTTACGTGTTTGAAGTGACATTATCAATTTGCAACTTACACGCAAGCAAGTTAATCCTTTATATTCTTCGCAGAGTGTTCAAAATTTTTGTTAGCTCCAGCCAAAAAAAAAAAGGTTTCTGGATAGAAAGATGAAATCGCAGTCGACCAATTACATCATTGAATACTATTCCTTGGCAATGCGTGATTTTCTTTGAAATTCCATAATGACTTAACGCATTGCTCTATGAGAAAAAGGGATGCCAGAAAGGTGTCGGGATCAACTCTTTAAACCCTTCAACTGAATCTGTCGTCTGTGTCCAAATTTTCATTTAATGGACGTTAACGTACATCGATAAAGAGAAGCCATTGGTACAGAGAGAAAGTATTGATCTCACGCAATGGCTTGCAGGTTTCCCTAGCTTCAGCTCTATTGAAAAACTTTAAAATAGCACTGGAAGATCTCTCTATTCTCATCAACCCATTCTCGCTTTTGTCGAAGATCTGTTAACTGTCTTTCTGCAGACAAATTAGTTATTGTTTGATCGACTGATTGAAGGGAGGAACTGTCAATAAAACCCTTGGGTCAAAGCTAAATGAAGATTCATATTATAGAGATATTCGTATTTAATAGTTTCATCGAACGAGCTACAAATTTCAAAACCAGTGACGTTTTACATAATCATGAACCTGCAATCGCCAGCTCCTTAAACCAAGTAATTTCTTTTTATGTGGTCAACTAATTTCTTGTAAATCTGATGAAAATCTGCTCGAAATCATTTAGTAATAGGTATGGAAAAGTGATACAGATGAAGAGAATTCATTTCAAATATCTCCGCGAATTTTGAACTCTCTGATATGGGAGAATATCTTCGTAACTGGATATTTCGCTTTTATAAGCCTATTTCTCTGATGCAAACATTTAAGTTTGTCAGGGCTCAATCACTTTTGATTGGTGGTCACTTTGGTGTACCTGTATTGCATAATGTCAGGGTCAGTTTCAAAGAGCGATATATTAACGAAGAATCGCGCATTCCCTAAAAAAATCAAAAAGTAATTTAAAATTGGTCCAAATGACGCGTGTGTGTCATTGTAGGGATAGCCATAGCACAATACTGGAAAGTAATTTAAAATTGGTCCAAATGACGCGTGTGTGTCATTGTAGGGATAGCCATAGCACAATACTGGAAAGCTTGATCTGTTGCGTTTCATCATATTGCTCCTCGCTTTTAATGATTTGTAAATTACGAAAATTTCATTTTTGGTGAGGTAGAATGCAATAATCCTCGGGAGTTAAATCTCCAACAAAGAAGAAGTTATTATAATATTGTTGCTATTATGATATTGAAGCTATTATAATATTGTTATCGGGTTCGTAATGGATTGAATGCACAAATCGATAAAAGTTAATTTTTCACAAACAGCCGTGAGAGCAATTAAGATCGTGTTATTGCCACCAGATTAAGAATGGTGAAGTTATTATATTTCTCAGCCGTATGACATAATATTGCTTTACTCTATTGGCTTAGTTTCGAATTACAGTGCTCCATTCAAAATTAATTCGTTCCTAAAGGCAGGTAATCAACCGAAATGTTCGTAAATGGAAATGATTTTCCAATAGGAACTAATGTAAAATAAATTACAATTTTTCCCCATGTATAAGACGCAATTTTTCTTTAAAAATTTCATGTCTAAAAACTATGGTGAATGTTATCTTAAACTGGGTGCGCAGCCGCTAATAGAAATGCCAGCGGTGGCGTTTCGATCCCCAGGAGAACGAAACCTGGTTTGAAACATTGTCAACGACATATACGCTACGTGCGTGTTACACCTGTTTTATATGCTTTAATCGGTTATACGCCAATGCAAAAAGAAGTCATTTCTCGAGGACTGATTGTTCATGTACATGAGAAGGGTTGGATGGACCAGGATGAGATGGAGATATGGTTTGAGAAAGTTTGGAGCAAAAGACCAGATAGACTTTACGCAAAAAGTGCTGTATTGGTGCTTCATCAGTTCAGGACATACATAACAGAAAGACAAAAAGACCTTGCTGAAACCAGCCAACTAAACTTACCGTCATACTTGGAGGCTTGACATCCCAGCTCTAACCTCTTCACGTTAGCATTAACAACCCTTTCAAAGCTGCCTTGAGAGACGAATGGATTATTAATTCTTCTGTAGACAATTTGACGCCAATAGGAAAAGTGAAGAAACCAGCTGTAGAAGAAGTTTATACCTAGGTGAAAAATCCTGGGATCTGTCAAATCATTTAAAAAGTGTGGCATCTCAAATTCCATAGATGGAACTGAGGCTGAAGCAATATATGAAAACAGTGTTCGTCATCAGATGCAGATGAAGTTCAGTTAATGAACAGAAGCTCTGACAGTGATGGCAAGTTGCATACAGAGTAAACGTCGATTTTAGTAACCTTATATCATAATTTTTTCCTATTAAATTGTAATCCAGCAGGCCAATAAAAGCCAATCCGTCAACCAAATACGAGTAAGTTTTTTTTTTTTTCAATTTTCAGGTCTCGAAATCAATGTGTGTATTATACATGGAGAAATTACGTAATTCCACAGATGATTGCTTATTTATACTTTAAAACAGTATTTTATGCACAAGCTGATAACTTAAAACCAATAGAAATCAAAAAAGATAAACGAAAACGATAAACAAAATATTAAACAGGTAAAACAGACGAAAACTTAAATTTCATTTGACCATATCTGTACTAAGAAAAGTGGACGGCATAAGTGGAAATGTTGAAAAAGATGTTATTGTTTAACAGCGAAATTCCCTTCCATAAAAACATCAAGTTACTGTCTTCGGGGGGTAGGGGTATCTTCTTTTATCTTTTCATGGTCTTTAAGTGCCAGTCGACTCTGCCTAAGACTCACTAAGGATCTGTTTCACTCAGCATTTGTCCAGTATGATTTGTTGCTGCCTACGCTTTAAAATATTTCTAAAGTGAGACATGGCATCTTCATTGAAAAAGATCGTCCCATCGACGTGAACATCAGAAGCTCACTCGGAGATACAGATGAAAATGCAATTAAGGATGCCCTGTCCGAACTTAATATTTTGCTGCTGACATTCGGCAGTTCACCGAAAGACAACATGATGTCACAGAAAAGACCACTATCTTCTTCGTGGAACACAGATCTTATCTTATTTCTTAGATCTGATCTTATTTCTGCTAGAGGAATGACAGTATCAGCCACGAAGGTACGCAGAAGGCTGCATGAGAGATCTATATGGTCCCTCTTAACCGCCATCACCGGAGAAAGTGTTTGAATTGGGCACGCACTCATGTAAACCAGACTTGAAATTTATGGAAGTCTCTTCTATTCACTGATGAGTCCCGCTTTGCTTTAAAGAGTGATTCTCTACTTATTTACATATGGCGAAATGAAAACACGTGGTATCTTCCATCTATCCTACGGGACGGGGTACCTATGCAAGAGATACGGTTCTTGTATGAGAAGAAGTATCTCTAGGTGGGAGCAAAGATTCGCATATGTTGCAACATGGAACTCTGAATATTCAGAAGTAGAGAGACGATAGACTGGATCATCTTCTTCGTCTATATACTGCCACAATTGGTGACACCTTCATTTTGCAAGAAAGGAATGTTCGCTCTTACATTGCTTGAAGAGCTAAATTAATTATTGAGCAAAATAGGCACGTACTTAGAGCATCAAGGACAGGGGGCACCACAAAAAGGTTCTTAGAACACGTGGAAAGAAGGTACCACTAGACAGGGCCTCTGACAGACTTAATATGGACCTGAGTGCTTGCGCCGTGCAAGTTTTTAAGTTACAAGTGGTATATCAAATATTATCACCAATTTTCCTCCAGTTTGCTTGCATACGTTTTGAGTTATTAGCAGTTTTTCGTTAATTGCTTAACTTTTGGTAACCGGTGTGTTTCAGAAACTGAACTTTAGAATATTTCAGTTTTATTTCAGAAGTAATGAATTAAAGTTCTCCTAGTCTGGAACCATGAATTAAGACTAAAGAAACTTCAGAGATATGATTCGCCGACCTGAATCACGTAATGTTGCCTTTAATTTTTTTCCCATATCAAGTGCTTCTCTACAAGGACAATTTTCATATTTCTTTCAGGCCTGTAATGTTTTACTGTTCTTTTTATATACTTCAGTTGCCTCTCTCACTTGGAGAATAAATAACCAAGTAAATTTCATTGTCATGCGCCTTTATGGGCACCGTTTCAAAGCATCTAGAAAACATTGTGACAATTTCACGAATAAAATGGAGTACATAAAATGAAACCAGGAACTGTCTGTTAGTTAATTCAGGGGCTGGAACTATTTTGTTAGAGAGCTTTTCGCTCGGCAGTTACTGATTTAAGCTTTGTTCTGCGAACCATTTTAGTGATCTGCGATATTTCTCCACATTAAAGAGAAGTTCGCTTTATATCTTTTTTTCTCCGCCTCCTTGAACTGTTCGGCCCACCAGCGGCTGAGCGGTAAAGTCACTGAATAGTGGTAGTTGGATCTCGGTTCGAATCCCGGCGAACGAGATGGTTTGTTTTCTTGGTTTTCCCTATGTGTAACGTAGATACGAACCAGTTTCCCTTCGTTTCCACTAAGTCCTCCACGAAGACATTTGTCCCCACAAGCAGATTATCCTCGGGTTCCTTTGCCTTCATCAGTTAACCTAACATTATTCATCGCTATTTATCTTGCTATATGAGCTACTTACTGTTTGTCACAGCAAAGATTCAAGGCCTTTCTATTCCTCTAATCTAGTTATTATTTAAAGAAATCTCTTAAACAATTCTGCTGTGATGATGCTAATACTATGGGAATTTCTTATCAAATAACGTAAGTATGAGGCACATATCTTTATTTTAGGCATAGGCAAATATATACATCCGAATAGCAAGAAGAAAACGCACTCATTACATTAAATTTCAGAACTTGGAAAAATATATGTTCATTAAAAGAAGGCAGACAGGATTCAGAAGAATTTATTAAATAATGGTTGTTGTTTCATTTCTTATAATATTGCTTCTTATTATTAGTTACTAAAAGTTTCAATATGAATATTATTGGGTCTATGATTTCATTTTTACCTTTGTTTTAATGTAAGTGTTTGCATTACATAGAAAATATGCTAACCATTAATTTTTCTGTTTTTAGCCCAGGAAAGGATGATAATCAAATTAAAAAAAAGGAAAACTTCAGGTTTATCAAAAATAAAAGTTTTATTTTTCTAAGTACACACGTATACAGGGTGGCATACAAGTCGCGCATATGTTTGAATAGTATGTATTTATTGTTTGGAAATGCACGTAATTATTGCTATCTCAGATATGATGTACATGTCTGGGAAAGTGAAAAACGCTGGTGTAAAAAAATTATGTTTTTCAAATGACCGCTTATTCGCAGCCTCACGGAAATCGGCTCTTCGAAGAAATTGTTCATAACTTCGCGAAGAATTGCTAGCTGTTACACACCAGTCTCGGCCTGTATATTGTTTCTGAGCTGCTTGATGGTTTCTGATTTGTTGACGTATATATGTTCTTTGAGATGTCCCCAAAGGAAAAGTCTGAGCTTGCTAAGTCAAACCTTACTCGCTGAATGTTTTCGGGAGTTCGAACCGAAAGTCGTCGACCCGTTCTTGGGTTATCACTGGCTGAATAAAGTTGCCTAAAACGTGCTACTACTAGTAGACGGAGAATCGTAGTCTGTTGAAGTTCAGACTGTTCTGAAGACAGTTGTTCACACTTGAAGTGACGACGCTACAGTTTTTCAGGATGATGGTTCTTTGATTTTCAAAATTAAGTTCTATAAGTTTAATGCGCTGGTTAGAACTCAGTTTTTCCATACTGCATATCCTAAATGTACTTCACAATTCTGAAAAATAAAAAAATTAAATAAACAAACTATAAAAAAAATGAGGCATTGCAACCCATGCACGAATTCTGCACCACTCTGTATATAAAAAAATATAAATATGTATACATAAATTTCTGCCCTTTAATATTTGAATTATTTTTTCACTAGTTTTTTTTTTGTTGTTGTTGTTGTTGTCCATCTTTGTTTGTTTGAAATTAAACGAAAGAACATTATTTCTGTAAATTATTACTGATGACGAAAATCAAAGTACCCTTTAAAAAAACTATTAATTTAGCGATAAAAATACCATTTAAGATAATCTAAAATTTTCAGAATGCAAGAATTTGTGGCCTAGCTGCTGAAGGCATATTCTTGCTCTGCTGAAAATGTTCTCAGCTAGCTAAATTTTTTAACGTTTTATTTGAATTGTTCCTCAAAATGTTAAAAAAATTGCGTGTGGAAGAAAAACATGCCCACTATATTAGATATTAAAAACTATTTGCATCATTTTCAAACTTAATTTATTACCCTAGACCAGACTTCCGGAACCTATGACCCGCGTATCACCGAGTAATCCATTGCCTAATTTCAAGGGACCCACTTGAATTTGGAAAATAAAGTATGATACATAAAAATAAATTATGGAACATGAATATGAAGCGAACACTTGAAGAATCCAAAAAATAAATAACCTGAAAATAAATAATAACAGTGACATTTTGTTGATTAACAAAATTACAGTAACTGATATGCATTTTTATAACGTTTTGAGTGTTACCTTTATTTATTAAATATCATGGTCTTTGCACTTAAACCATAAAATTCAATCCAACAACAATACCACAAAATATTTAAAAAGAGCATATGTTTAGAATTTTCGATACACAATCTAGGGGGCTGGAGATAATTTCTTTTTTCTTTCCGTACAGTGTTGCCATTGCTCGCTATAAAATCGCTGAGTTTGTTAATCAAAAATTCCTTATATAACCAAACTACCATAAACAAAAGACTCACCTAGGCCTTTCAATTAACTTTAACTAAGAAAACACAATTAAAAGAAGAAATAAAGATAAAACATTACATTTAAGGACGTTAGAATTATACATTTAAGTTACAAAGTAAATCTCGGGAACAGCATGCTTAGTTCGTGATTCCAGTACATCGACTGAAGGCTATAGTCTTTTTTGGCCGGTCTTTCTTCCGGCGGCCGCTAGGTGACGCTCATTGAGCCGTGGGGTTACACTTAGCGTTTTACAAAATATGAAATACATAATAAAACAAGTTCCAAATTCCAAGTTTGGTCTTCCAGATGCCCATATTCCAGTGGAAGACTACGTTATTCAAAATTTGATGTCTCTAGATACCGTCGTTTTTTCACAATGCGAGAACATACATACATTCATGCATATTCTTCATTATTTAATTTCTTTAAATATTATGCAGGGCTGTAATATTTGGTGGCAACAATTTGAAAAGTGAAACGCCGTTTTACAGTGGACGACGCAAAACGCCAAATTATTAGCCCTTCTGGTCAAATTGCTAAAAACTGTAACATAATTTCAAGGAAAAATCGATAAGATTGGCAACGCTCATCTGTTATCCATAATTCCAAGGAACTGGCTTTGCATTTTGTCCGCATTCGGTTCAACTTATAAATGGCAGAAAATATTTTCACATATGAAATTTTAAGAAAGAGCAGGAGCAGCTTATAGCTAAATTCATAGTCTTAAGACGTCTAACTATAAACCAGACTTGACTAAATTAACGTCACAACCTCAGCGTCCTCGAAGCCATCGATATCGAAGACAAAAATAAAGTATATTCAACTAGGTTTGTTTTTATAATAATTAGATATATAATTTTAATTTTTATGTTGAAAATTTAAATCGTATTGTAATTAATCTTTCAATAAAATATACTTTTCACTCACCCCAAAACTGATTTTGATCCGCAGACAAAAACCGTTGCCGACGCCTCTAGAATATATTGCACGCTAGAAGAAATTAATGTAAATATTGTTGCATGTTTATGATATCCATACGTAAATTATGATCTCTAAATTTTTTGCCCAAAGTTAAGAACATTTTCTGACTATAGGAAAGTAACGACATGAAGGAAAAGACTGACACATTTCCACTTAAATCAATCATCTCTTCGCTATTCAGCTTGACAGTAATTGTCCAGGACGGAATAAGATTGACTGTTTAATTATGGGATCGTGCGATGGCAATTTACTGTAAATCATGTCCATAAAAAAAATGCGGAGGAACGAAAAAAAGAAACTTTGCATTTTTTCCATTAAGAAGTATCTTTAATGTTATTTTTATCAACAACAGGATCCTAATTTATTAAGATTTAGACGTTAAATTATTTAATTTATTGCAAACACATGATGAGGTCAAAATTCAGTAGGCGTGTTCAAGATAAGCTGGGATATAGCGAACCCAAACTTCAGGGAAAGTTTCATTTTCAGTAATTCTGCTTTTTTTCTTGGTGTGACTACTATCGCAATTTTTAAGTGCTAATCAGGCTGAAATTAATTTCAACTAGTATGAGGTAAGATCTCGTTTTATTTATTTATTTATTTATTTATTCAAAATATTTATTTCTCGTCCTCATTTCATGAGATAATCTGAATAACCCCCTTCTCACACACACATACAATTAATGATAATTATATTAACAGTTATAATATATTAATATTTATATACATTAATAATTATACAAGTAATTATAATAATTATTGTGAAATTAATTACAATAATTAGCGGCTCTAGTGTAGAATTGGGTGCCCCTTGTTTTTTGGCTAAAAATTTTGTTCAGTTTTGGCGATGAAACCCCATTTCTGGTTACCATGAGAGTTTAAACATGGTTTTAGCTTCTTGATTTATTTAATTGAAAATAAATCGATGTGCACATGGACAAAGTCAAAATTTGCAATGACTAGTTTGTGCAATTCTCTGATGTTTTTTTTAAGTGAAAATAGGTAGATGTGTACATGGACACGGAGTTTGTGAAATTCTTTGACTTCTTGTTTTGGTTTTGTGTAGCGGCCATCTTGAAATTGTGTCTTATTGGCGCCGATCTTGGCTTCAAAACAGAATCGCCAAAAAACAAGGGGCAGCCAATTGTAAACTTTTACCTAATTAGCTATTGAAAGGCATAGTTTTTTTTCATTTGAAGTCAAAGCCAGATTAAGTTTAAATTTTGCGTAGCTGACCTAAATTAAACTAATTTTACTTAAATTAGGAACTTAAACTACATTAAATTTGGTTCAAACTATTGTTATCTCGTATATTTTTATGGCATTCGTATTACTAATATAGTAAACATTTACACTGAACGCCTACACTGTCAATATTTCGTCGTGCTACCTTTAGTCTTTAAAAACAGCCTTGATTCTCATTCGTATGGACCGTACGAGATGTTGATATGTCTTTTGCTTGATAAATAGCACATTGTGAAATTGGATGTTTGTGAATCGAGACGTCTAGTCAGTCTTTCGACTTCATTTCACAAATGTTCAGTGGGCTAGAGATTTGTGGATTGTGGGGACCATCTAAGCAAAGTAAATTCTCCTTCATATTCCTCAAACCAGTCTTGTACAATACCAACATTTTGATAGGACATACTGTCTTGTTGTAAGTAGTCGTCGCGATAGAAATAAACATAGTCAGCAATGATGTTTAAATACGATTTCATTGTCAAACATTCATAAATACGAATTAAAGGACCCAAAGCATACCAGGAAAAGATTCCGAAGACTATCACCAATTGCCTCCGTCAGCTTCTAGGGTTATAGCAATGTACTTAGCGTCCATGGTTTCATGCTTTCTCTGCCAAATTCTCAATCGCTCGCCTGCATGGTGTTGTAGAATCATTAGGTTATTTTAAGCGGAAGATGTGAGAACCATTACACTGTGTGTGCTACTACAACGAGTGTGCTACCATTACACCACGAACGCATGCTGGAGGGAGGAAGGGAGAAAATACAGCAACAGTTTTCGATCTGGCCATACAATTCCATAACGTTGCATTATACGAGAACAGCGCATTCAGAGATTGTTCGAGACAAATCATTGAATAAGATCTGCTGTTATTTGCGGCATTATTACTTTTAAATCTTCGCTCCGCCCGAGCATTCATCAGTCGGTTTGGTTTTATGTATCATGGCAAGGCACACTACGGCTATCTGGCTTAGGGGAAAGATGCCTTCGTGGAGGACTTTCTAAAGGAAACTGGCTCACCACGAAAACGCTCATGCAGCCCAGCCCGTTCGCTTTAGAAGTTACGCGTTCAGACCCAATTTTTTTTCCTGACAATCCAGTTTTTAAACACTTCAACTACAGTTGCCGTGAAGATTTCGCAAAAACGGCGACTTCACCGATACTCGGCTCCGAGCTTTTATAGCCATCCCACGTTCAAAGTCCTTCAAATCATGTTTTTCCCCATATGTTCACAATTAATTCATCTGTACTACTTCTCCTATACCACTCAACTAATTCTATACTACTCAATTCATTCATTAGCACTACTCAACTAAGCTTTTTAGTCCAAAGCAGCATTAGTTCAGAAAGGCTGTTCATTTCGTTTTGGCATCACTAAATGTCCGTATCACTTTTCAAACTGTTGCCACCAAATATTATCGCCCTGTGTTATTTTTAAAGAAATTGAATGATGAAGAATGTGCATAAAAGTATGTATGTTTCTCGCATTGTGATAAAACGACGGTATCTAGAGCCATCGAATTTTGAATGACGTAATCCTGCTGCGAATGTGGGCATCCGGAAGCCCAACTTTGGAATTTGGAATTTGTTTTATTATCGATTTTATATTTTGTAACACTATAACGAATCTTGTTTTACAAACTCAACGATTTCAAAGCGAGCAATGGCAACACGAGTAAGTGCAAAGAGGCAACTAACTGTACGAGTAAGTGCAAAGAACATGATATTTAATAAATAAAGGTAACACAGAAAACGTTAAAAAAACGCCCCTTTGGGCGTAATGTAATATCTGAAAGCTTCCAGATTTTTTTCTTTTTGGTCTGTATGTATTTTACTAAGGAAAGATTGATTGGAGTACTTTTGATTTCATTTGTTTTATAAATGCTCAACTTTAACATGCAAAATAAGATATTAATTTTTGTATAAAAGCATAACTAACTAATCTTATTAAAGTAATTAATATACTTTGTTTAAAATTCATAATTTTTTGTTCCATACACATCTAGTGTCTGTACTCTACTTAAAAACCTTCATGGTCTGAGCCAGATTGAAATGTTTAGAGGTCCTAAGCATTTAAAATATTTTGATGCCTCTGTATAAATGTACGCCTTTTTTTTTTTTTTTTTTTTTCGCCCCCTCATCCCTTTCGGCTTGGTTTACTTACATGATATATTCGATGGTATAATAGGAAAACCTGTGCTCCCTGACTTCTAAAGGACCTTTTTGTGGTGACGTTTTCCTTGGTACTTAAATACGGGTTTATTTTGCTTAATGTTTAATCCAGATCTGATCATGATATATTTTTACCTCGTGAAAGAAAGGAAAACATATTTAGCACCGGAAATCGATGAATTACTGCCAACCACGTGCCTTCGTTAACGAGTAAACGATAATGAATTGTTTTAATCGCGAGATAATAAAATGTAACAGCTTGAGTATTGGACCCCATTGGCGATTTTTTGGCTTAGCAACCGAAAAATATCGCCAAGCCATGGAAAAGCAGTTAAAATTGAAAACACAAGTTAGAAAACACGTTTTAACCAGAAAAAAAATTTAGAATATATGATTAAACAGCAAATTTGAAAGTACATAAGTAAGTGGGAGCATATTTTAAATAATAATATTGAAAATACAAGTATAGCCTTAGAAAAGTAGTTAAAATTGAAAATAGAAGTTAGAATGCACATTTTAACAAGAAAATTTTAAATACAAATTTAGAATGTATATTTAAACAGTAAAACTGAAAAGAAATAAATAAGCGGAGGCATATTTTTAGCAGTTATACTGAAAATAAAAATTTTCAGCTGTAAAATTGAAAATAGAAGTTCAGAATACATGTTTAAATTAAAAAGAAGAAAAAAAAAAAGGTTTGAAAATACACAAGTAGATAGAGGCATATTTTAAGCAGTAATATTGAAAATGCAAATTTTAAGTTGTAAAACTGAAAACAGAAGTTCAGAATACATATTTACATTAAAAATAAAGTAAAGAAAAGCTGGAAATTTAGTAAAGTTTACAAAGAAATCCAATACTCTGCCCAGTTTATGTCCCTTACAATTTCTAGAAATTCGTTGAATACATCAATATTTTGCTCTTTGCAAGATTTAGTGAAGATACAGATAGGGTTGCTGAAATGGAGTATTCTAGAATTCGCTGGGTTACCAGAAAAATACCGTCCAAAAAATGCGCCAAGCTGAAAATCGCCAATGGGGTCCTATACCCAAGCTGTACCTTTATGACAATATATTCATTGTATTAACGGTAAATAAATAAAAAAAAAAAATCTGATGTGTACACCACATGACTTCTTTGTACGGAATATTAAATTATAGGCATTTTGCATTTCATTTAAACTTACTGGATTGAACTAAATCTACTTTGTCTACAGCGTATAAACCACAACAGAATAAAAGCACTCTTTAAAATTCACTATATTTGTTTACTATAGCGACTGTGACGCTAGATTCACTTAACAGCGTTATATCTCATTCATTTTATACCTCAGAATGCACAAAAATGATATATATCAACTGAACAATTATGTAATCGTTACCACAGGTTCTATTCAAATACTATGATAAATTTAAAACGATGTATAAAAGAAATTAAACAAACAAAAGAGGAAAAAGAAATAGTTTTTCACAAAGGATTCAGTATTTCTCATTCAATTTGTTCAGTTCTCACTTCGCGACAAGGCAAAAATACATAAAAACTCAAAAATATCTATATTAAAAATTACGAAGTAAATCTTAAACACTTATTTCCTCGAATAAATTCCAGAATGGATTAGGCATGATTTAATTCGCAATAATAAAAGAAGGCGTTATCTTTGTTATTACGAAGCTTAGTTTCTCTAGACTGGTAACAAATCCACTATTTTGGTAATTTTCAAATCTCAACAAACATGGATGCTATCCTAAAAATAATTAGGCTTAGCCATACTTAAAAAATTTTTAAATGATTGATTCCCCTACGGTACAACTTTGATATACCCCCTCAAAAATTACTCGCCAAATCTGGCACTCCCTACGGACTTTTTAGGGTTGCTGTTTCTTATTTTGGTGTTGCCAATTTAGGTTTTTTCAGCTTTTAGGTTTTTGCTGTTGCCAGATTTAGTATTTTCTTGTATTTTGTACCATTTTTTGAGTTTTTTTTTTAAAGTTTTGTGGCAACAATTTTTGGATTTCATATATGTTTTACCGCTTTATATGTGTTTTACCGGATTTCTGACTTGCTGTATTTTGCTGCAAATCTGGTTGTATTTTCCAATTATATTTTTTTTCTATTAATTATTTTTATCTTTTAGCTTTCAATATGCCTACTGTATATAGTGTTGTTGAAAAGTTTCAGGGAATTTTGAGTCGGAAAATTGATAGTTGTGCTTCATTTTCGTCGGGTAGGCCGACAGTTGGAAGGCCAGGTATTGTTAATTGTTTATTTTTGCATCATTTGGCTCAGGATATGCAGATGTTAATTGATTTTTTGATGGAGGTTGGATTGTTGAAGGCTGCAGTGTGTAAGAAATGTGGGTCTGGTATGAAACAGAAGTCGAAGAAGTCGTATTCGGATGGATTTGTGTATGTTTGTCGCAAAATGGTAGGTGGTAATCAGTGCAACACTGAAATGTCGATAAGGCATAATTCTTGGTTTTCGAAGTCTAAGCTTAAGTTGTTTGAGGTTTTGTTGATCACGTATGAGATTTTGAGAGGCACTAAGACAGGTAGGATTGCAGAGGAGTATGGGTTCTCTAGTACTACTTTAGCAGATTGGAGGCAATTCATTAACGAGACCATTTTGAATTATATTGAGGAGAATTCTGAGAAAGTAGGCGGTGATGGTGTTGTTGTGGAAATAGATGAGTCGAAGTTTGGCAAAAGGAAGTACAATAGGGGTCATAGTGTTGAAGGTCAGTGGGTTTTTGGTGGTGTTGAAAGGGAATCAGGTAAGGTTTTTTTAGTTGCTGTGCATGATAGGTCTCAGGAGACGTTGTTGTCGGTAATTAAGGAATGGATTAAGCCAGGTACGTCTGTTTATTCTGATTGTTGGAAAAGTTATGATTGTTTGACGGATGAGGGTTTTGAGCATTTAAAGGTAAATCATTCTTTAACATTTGTAGACCCCGATTCCGGGTGTCATACAAATACAATTGAAAGTACGTGGAGGCATGTTAAAGCTTCTTTGCCTACGTACAATCGCAAGGCAGATTATAAATTTTACCTTGCGATGTACATGTTTCGTAAATCATGTTTAGCGGCTAATGTTGATTGTTTCAATAAATTTATTGAAATTGCTGCTGGGGTAAATTGGGAGGAATTCAAAATTTCTGTATAAATAATAATTGCCGACACGTATTTTCAATTGTATTTGTTAAAATTTTTGTGTAAATTGTATATAATATGTTATTCAGTGTCATTTATTTGTATTTTTTATGTATTCATTGTATTTTTTAGATATTCTTTTTTTTGTATTTAATGATTCCGTGTATTAATTATTTGTATTTAGCGAGAATCCATCTTGGCGAGAAAAAAAGGCGCCAAAAACAGGTATTTTGCTTGGCGAGGAAAAAAAGTCGCCAAATTTCCGATTTGGGGGGTATATCAAAGTAGTTCCAATTCTACAAATATTGCATGCAGATTTACTCGTTTTTGAGTTATGCAAGATACATATATACATGCGTATGTACAGACACCATGAAAAAATCGTTTCTGAATCCATTTTAAATCAGTTTTATAATTCGTTTGCGGAAACAGAGTTTTTTTATTCTGTCCTTACGTACAGATGTTACGCAAAAACATCGTTAAATTGCATTCGATAGCGGTCAGAATGGATATTTTCTTTGAAATATGGTACCCGAAATTTTTCGCGATTACAATACTTCGTTTTTACTTCGTACAAGGAAGTAAAAAATTTAGATGCCGCATTGAATGACTCGAAACTAATATTCAGCAACTAACGCATTCTCGTGTAACAGACTAGAGCAATAAAATATCACCTTCAGCATAAAACGCCTGTGTAACGTTGAATTATTTGAATGCTTCTTTGCCCGACCTCCAGGCGTTAGCATCGTGGGAGACAGCCAAGTTACGCAAAACTATCTTTCTAGTAAAACAAAGTCGAAGTTCATAATTTATGGCATTAGTAGTATATTTAATTAGTTATACTAGCAAAGTGAATGCTGATAAAATAAAAAAAAAATTCATAAGAACAGAAATTCTGTCTTTCTAGATAACAATGAAATCCGTACGTAGAAATCTCAAGATATGAATAGCAAAACCTATTAATAATCTTTTAGTCATCTTGAAGTTATCATATTATTATTCAGAAACGTTTGTTTTTAAATTGTTTTTGGCTGGCGTATTTGCTCTGATATAAAGCAACAATAAACAGCAAATATCCTATTAATACTCTTATTATCATTGAAAAGCATCGCAGTATCATAAAGAAATGAAGTTTGCGTTCAAATGAATCATTTTCTTGCTATATTGAGTTATGATTTGATGAAATTTGAAAGATAAATGAAAAACTTTGCTTTTACAAATTAGAAATCATTAGTATTTATCAGAATACGCTTTTCTTCCCGAAGCGAAAACGAAAGCAGCGTTTTTCAGGTGTTCAAAAGCAACAAATCATCAATGAAAAGAAAGGTAAGTGATTTATATGTCTAGACCAGCAATGTACTTCCATAAAGAAAGAGTAACAGTTTTCTCATGTAAATTTACTTTGTTAGCACCAAATTTAACGTAGTTGAAACGCTGTGACTTTTTTACTTTCGCTTTTGGGAACTATCAACGAGGTCTTCTTCAGTAGCGATGCCAAGCCAGAAGGTTAGTTTCCTTTAATTTACCATACAATTTATTGTTATTTTAAAAGGCTAAACTTGTTTTAATGATGACTTTTGCAGAGTTTTAATGCGTAAGAATGGGTAGGCCGCCCGATCGGTATAGCATGCTGTTGACATATCGATATTCGAATTGATCGCAAACGTTGATGACTCTACTGTCTCTGTAGTCTGTAGAAGTTTAGTTGAAATGTTGACGGAAAGGAATGGAGAGTTGAAGGCTCGAATTATATTCCTCTGACTGTTTATGATCTAAACTGTTTTGAATTAAGCATAGTACCCAAGATCAGTTGAGCGTACGAGATTTGCCTAAAACGTAACGAAACTACCCCATACAGTACACTTAGTTGCTGTGACATTACAGTGACGTCCCAGTGTTTCCTCACATTACATTTGTGAGCAGGATACAGAGTCACAGAAATGTCACATTGTGATGTGGATGTGAATGTAGCATAGATGTCACAGGTACGTCACAGCATATATTAATGTGAGCAAAAAAACATTCTTAGTCTACTTCACTTTGACCTTGTTCGTACGCATTTCGTCTTTAATGGGAGATATTATGCACTAACTTTGTCCCCATTCCCAATTCGTTGTTTAATGTTTCAATAAACCATTCGAAATGAATTATTTTTTATGCTAATAGTTTGCGATTTTAGTTATATTTTATCAAAAATATTGATAGTTTATAATGTGTTTTGACTTGGTGTGATACCAGAGCTTAAATTGCGCCGGTTTTTCTTTCTTTTGGGGGATAAATCATAATTCTAGCCGGAGAGCATCAGAGCCTAAGAAGGCTCCGGTACTTCTTTTATGTAACTAAAACACAATTTCAGTAGAAATTTGATCACGAAAATTTTATTTTTAGTAATAAAATTGTATTAAAAATCGCTTATTAAATTTTAATCTACCTTTTCACATTTATTAAATTTTTAGTTATTTAATTACATTGATAGTTAATTATTTTATTATTTTAATATATAAT
>KK122146.1:142502-184807 GCA_000611955.2 Stegodyphus mimosarum | reverse complement strand
TTCAGGGAACAAGAATACCGGCTTTGTTTCCTTGAAAATATGTTAAATAAAATATCACTTAAGTAGGCAAAGTTTATTTAAATAAATAAACAAATTAGTGAAATAAAAATATTTTTAAGCTTATAAGGATTTTTCAGTGTTACCCACCAGTATTTTATGTTTATGTCTTTACTGTCTTTCTCGCTTTCCGTTTTCCTGCCAGAATGATAATTTCTAAATCGCGTGTATTCAGATGAAATAAGAAGACATAGTATTTAAAGGAAAGTTTTTAGATTGCAGAATCACAGTGTGTCTCGCCTGCTTGGATCCTGCTGTAAAGGCCACGTTACTGCTTGAATCTCTTGATAGCAGTTTATCTGCGGCGTTGCGTTATTCTCGCCATTAGGCTTGACACGCCAATATTAGATCTGAACCAACTTGCCCGTATTCTGTCTTTCTAGTCTTTGGGATAATTTACGATTATCTTAGTTAAGTTACATTCTTTACTTTTGAGTTATGGCTTAAATGTAAACTTAAACAGTACTTTCTGTCAATCTACGAATTTTAATGAAAGAGTCTTTTACACCTTTTTCAAGTTTGTGTTGTAAACTGCCAGACATTTCGAGAAGTCGCTTACGTCTTCCAGAATTCTCTAGTTTATGTTACCAAAGATGGTGCTTTAGTAAATTTTCTTCATATTTAAAATAAAATTAGCTTGCTATCTGAAAATATTATATTATGATCTAACACTTCAAAAAAATTTATTTTTAGAAATTAAACAAGTATAGGAAAATCATACAAAATATTTCGTTTATTTCCGAGATTAAAATTAGTATCTGCTATTGTCAGCTTATAAAACTAAAACTTTGCTATTCAATAGCATTAAAATTTACCCTAAAAAAATTCTAACTTTTAGACGTCTTACGTTTGATTCTATATTCTTTTTTTGAACTTTAAATGATGCAAGAGACCCCAGGCGATATAGTGGTTAGGGAACCTACTGCGGTACCAAAGGGCCTGGGTTCGAATGCCGGAGAAGGCATGGATGCTTGTAAATGTATAGTGTCTTTGCGGCATGGGCGCAATCTAAATATATGGCGAGCCGAAAATCCTCTCATGTGGCTTGGTGGCAGGAGGGAGGGGTAGGAGACCATCAGACCCCTCCCGAGGTGTTCTTCCTCAAAATTGGGGTGGAAGTAGAAGGCCAACCACCTTGAAGCTCTATCACCTATTCTTCCGTGAAATAAGGACAAGACGACGACAACAATAAATGATACAAGATAAAAAATATCAAAATATTAAAAAAGTATATATTTCCAGTTTTATTAATGCTGAGAAAAGAAATGTATAGATAGGATGTTAATACAAAATTTTATCCACAGAACTTAATTCTATTTTGAACATGGAAAACAGAGCACATATGAAATCCAGACAGAAATTTTGTAATCTGAGTACTATTAAAGTATTAGAAACTTATTTTAATTCCGAGAGTTAATTCGGTGTGCTAGAGGAAAGAGAAGTTCCTAATAACTTCCGGGAAAACAATTGTTGTAAAATGTAACTAAAATGTTCAAATAAAAATTTCTTCTTAAATGATTCATGGTTTAGATATGATGCTTAGCTTAAATTTATGGGACGTTTAAGAATGTCTCGTCAGTGTCGATTGGCAACAATGTTTTCTACAAATTTCAAACTCTAATTCTGCCATATAGTATTTTATTGATAACTGAAAATAACAGCTTTTCCAGGTGTTAGACATTATTTAATTTATTTAATTATTAAATTATTTAATTCTATGTATGTTGCGTATACTACAAATATATCAATACGATATGGAATATAACGCTGGTATGTTTATATACAATTCAAATATGTTGTGTTTAAATTTAAATATTAATAATATTGTGAAATTCAAAACTGTAATATTTAGAAAATTAAATTTAATAGAGACGTATTATGAGGGAACATGTCTACTAAACGTCTGAACTAAATGAGCAGACAATAGTAAGAAAAACATAAGCAACTTTATTAATCCTAATGACTAATAATATGCTACTGACATGCTCTGGCATTGTTGCCTTAGCCAAATTTAGTGGTTAAGTGAAAGTTTCTTTCTTAACATTAGGTGGTGTTGTATTCTAAACATGTAGCAGATTTCAAAATATAAATTGTAACATACAGTTTAACAGTTTTAAGAATAACTAATTCTACAATCCAAGTATGAAAGGCAATAGGTAGTATTCCGTTGTGAAGTAAAGTATAAAATAATATGAAAAGATCGATAATCATTGCAAAAGTATAAACTAATTCTCTATGTTAAAATATTACTTGCCGTTTTAAAAGATTTCCGTTTTCAATACAAACACAATTTTGAATAAGAACACGATAATGTAACGCTAAGCATTATTATCTTTGATAGGGTATAAACAAATTTTGCTAATATATCGAGCATATACACCATTTCATGTTTTCACTACCGTGTTTTATTATCATTATTTCAACTCATGCTTAACTTTATCTTCTCCTCCGAAATCGATAGATCTAATTCCCCAAAAAATATTGATGTTAATTCCGAGAAGAAAATTAACATGCAAATATGAAATTCTATATTTTATTCAAGTTGTCTCAGTTTAGAATTTGTTAATTATTATACGGATTCAATGTAGAGGTCATTTAAATTGCCATACTTCTTTTTTACAAACTACTGCCATATAAAACTTCAGATTACGTGCATATATTTTGTTAAGACCTAAATTTGAAAAAAATGTATGTCTGAAATTTCTAACTGAATTAAAAGAAGTTTATTTGGTAGCCTACTATTGCAATGGCAAAGCCATCTAAAACAGGAAATTCAAATTATACATTGTTTTACTAGTTCCCCTTTGATGAATTGGTCTTAGGAGCGAACCTTAAAACCTGTTGAGACTGTTTATTTTAAGGAAAAGCTATGAGGAACTTTTGCATTCATTTCACAAAGAGAAAAATTAATCAAAACGTGGCGCCATAACTAAACACCTTTTTTCCTTTGGATAGCGTGCAACAAATATCTACTACAGATGAAGTGGCCATAAATTTTGTTTTCCCAAGATATGAAATTCGCTTAGGGAAACGATAATACCACTTTTCGGGGGTGAAGGAAACGGATTTATTTTGATATATTTTTGACATTCAACATGGAACAACAGCGTAAAATGCTCAAAAGAAAAGAGTTCTTTGTAATGTTGCTGAAGATATTCTGGAAAATCTTTTCAATTTATTTATACAAAGAATAATTTTATTCATATTTTATTTTTAGATATACAATTATGTTTATACTAAAACTAACTTATTAGCTCTTATAGGCTTAAAAAACTGATCTGATATACGTTCTTCCAGGTACAAAGTTTTTCAAAATAACATGAAGATATTCAACTGTAAGAGTGGTAAGGTTTTGATAAAATAAATTTAACATTTTCTTTACTTCCCAGAAAGAAAAAACTTCAATCAGCAAAATACAGGGTGTTTATAAAATTCCGGACCCAATTTGATGTTTAATAACTCATAAAATAATGAAGATATAAACAAACTTCTAGCATTTGTTGATGGAATAACTTATATATTTTCCTTTTCAGGTTTGAATATCTTTACTTTTGTAAATATCGTCTGTGTCGTTAATTTCAGATAATTTCATTTTCCAGTCTAAATATCTGTACTTTTCTAATTATCGTCTGCTTATTAAATGCCTTTTTATCTCTTTTGTTTTTGGCAACTATACCGTGAGGCACAAAGGGAATCCCCAAAGGTTAATAATGTGTAGTGTGGACTAATGCACGACCGAGTCATTGGTCCTTTCTTTTTTTACAGAAAAGACAGTCTCATCAGTCGTATACTTAGACATGTTGGAAAACTTCGTATTTCCACAACTAGAACTTCAGCCAGATGTCTTTTTGCAACAAGATGGTGCACCACTTCATTGGGGTACCATCGTTCGTAGTTCTTTGAATGACCATTTTACAGGAAGATGGACTGGGCGAGGAGGTCCAATTCCTTGGCCACCCAGATCACCTGATATAACGCCGCTGGACTTTTTCTTTTGGGGATTTGTAAAGGACAACGTTTACAGGAGGAGAGTTGATGAACAATGATGACCTAAAAGCCAGAATTACAACCGCAATAGCCTCTGTGGATGCCGACATGCTTGCCGGTACCTGGAGTGAAATTGAATATCGACTTGATATTCTCCGTGCGACGAAAGGGACACACGTGGAAGTTCATTGACAAGGGTCATAAAACTTTTTGAGTCTTTCTAACCATTTATGTTATTAATTTTAATCTATCTTTATTATTTTATGAGATATTAAACATCAAAATGGGTCCGGGACTTTATAAACACCCTGTATTATGTATTAATATGTTAAAAAATGTCATCAATTTATATTCAAATTTTGTAGGTGTTATTTCTTAGTCGATTAGCACAAATAGACATGAGGGCTATATGCTTAAAAGGAGGACTTTCAAAGAGACTTTGGATTGCATTTAAGTAGTATGCGAGCAAAGCTGCGAAAGCGACGTATAACTAGCTGCTTACCCGGAAATCAAACCTTTAGCGATCTATAAAAGTTTAGCTGCTTTAGTCATTTGGCCACAGGTCAGAGAATATGATAGAGATAATTACTTTCCAGATGTTTGTGATAATCCTCGTTTAATACATAGCATTTTAAAAAGAAGATGAATTATTTCTTTATTTCCTTCCTCATAACCGTTACTTAAAATAGTCATCTGGTAAATGTTTTCGGTAAGTTCCTTAAAGTGCATAAGTCTGAAGTCGTTACCTTTAGCATCACATTGGGTTGTTCGGAAAGTAATTTTGTTTATTCCCACAGAGGGCTTCATTGTATTTTTTCACAGCCAACTTCCCATTTAAGCCGCATAATCATTATACATTTTGACAGCTAATAAAACAAGGCTCGTTTTGTGAGAAAGTTTGATTGATTCTACGCAGTAGTTTTTGGTTGGTTTCCAAATATGGAAAGTGAAAAGCAGCATTTTCAGCATATTTTACCTTTTTGCTATTGAAAAGATAAAAATGCTGTTCAAGTCAAAAAAAAGTTATCCAATGTGCATGGAGATTGACAGAATGCCAGTGCCAAAATTAGTTTGCAAAATTTCGATCCGGCAGTTTTGATCTTGAAGATGCACCATGTTCTGGAGGGCTAACTGGAGCTAAAGAAGAGCTTCAGAACATGAGACACCCATATGTTAAACTTTGAGATTAAATCTAAGCGTTTCAAATGATCATGAATGCTCAAATTCGATAAATTTAAAGTCTCAGCGATAACCACGAGTTGTAATTCTCCGGTTTGCATCAATTAATGCCTTTATTGCGTCTTCATTAGCTTCAACGGTCTGATCAAAATTGTCGGATGGAAATTTTCCAAACCTATTTTGGCACTGGCATTCTGTTAATACATCTTCTCCATACACATCGGATATTTTGTTTTCTTGCTTGAACAGCATTTTTACCATTTTGATAGTAAAAAAATAAAATATGTCGAAAATGCTGCTTTTCTCTTTCCATATTTGAAAGGGCATCAAGCGAAAACTACTGCCCAGAATCTATCGAAGTTTTCAGAAACAAGTGTTGCTATATTAGCTGTCAAATATATAATGATTATGGAGCTAAAATGATAAGTTGGTCGTGAAAAAATATAATTATTCCCTCTGTTGGAATGAAATTACTTTCGGAACAACCAAACAGTTTATGTATTACTCGATTATAATGTCTAATTCCAGTAGTTTCCAATCTTCTTCATTCATAATCGCAGTTTCATCGTCATTTTCATTGCTAACAGTTTTATTTGAATATGATTTCAAAAATCCCCCTTTAATGAAGATATTTTTAATTGATTGTGGTTTTACTTGAATCCAGGCAAGTGAAATTATATTCATATCCTCAAGAATATTTACACTTTTCTGTGTATTTCCTATAGTTACATTCTGATGGGATGTCTGAATCAACCTCTGCGTGTAGAACACTTTCAAATTCTTAATGACACACAGATCTAATGGTCTTACTAGACCAGTGCAATTTGCCTAGAAGAAACAACTTGCAAACATTTTGGAAGAAATCTTTCGTTTGAAGATGGGCGGTTGACTGATCCATAAAAAGAAAAATTTTGCTTTTTTGTCTATTTTCTTGAGCCATTCTGTAAAGATATCTGTAGTGATCCATGATTTCTTATTTGATTTATATTCTAATGGCAAAGTTTAACATTTTTTGGTTTCTGTGACTTTCCTGTAACTAACGAAATGATCTTTTTAGTACTATCAGCATTTGCACAAAGTAAAGCAGTGATACAATCTTTACTTTGCTTAGATCTATGATACTCATCACCTTCGAAGCCTGAGGTTCGTGCAGGCGTAAGTTAAACAAAAAATCAGTTAAATGTCTTTTAGATCGTATCCCTCTATTCTGGTGGATAAAATCTTGAACCACTCTTCAACTCATTCAGCAAAAATGCTTTTTAAAATGCTTAAAAATGCTGTCCACAAATTTTTGCTTTTTCTTCAACTCTTTTTCGATCCTAAACATAATTTTTAGCTTTGTTACAGGAATACGCAACTTTCTTCAAAACGATATTCTCATCAAATTCTTTTAAGCTTTGAATTTCATTTTTCGGTGAGAGTGCCTTCTGCTTTCCTGACATTCTGTAACAGTTAATTCTGTTCCACCTAATTTACTTAATACAACATCCTATTCAGAAGAAAAAGTTGAATCTATTTTTCCTTCCAAGTATCCTCTTTGTTCATGTATCAGACCTCTAAACAAAGGCCTCAAGCCTTTGTTTCCTTCTCTTGTCCCTATTTCTGTGAAAAATACTTAAATGGTGAGGCAGTGAAATGTAAAACCAACACAGAAAGTCAAGGAAAAGAGTATAACTTAATATATGAGATGTATAAAAGAAATATTTACTATTAAAATAAATAGGACTGAATCGGGAACAGATGAAATGAAATATAAATGTAAAAAACGTATAAACGAGAAACATATACAATACTGTTACGAAATGCGCAAAGCGGATTTAGGATTGCTAGAAAGTGGCACGGAAAGGCAGGGTTTCCAGATGGCGACAAGAAAGGTGATATGCCATAGACGGAGAGAGAACATCCTAGAACGAATTCCTAGCGGTTTCCCCCCAGAATGTTCTCGAAGGCATGTCAAAAGCCTGCCTGTAAACCCTGCCTTTACGGAGAGTAGAAGTGTATCGAGAGAGTATCTTGAAGTCAGTAGCAGAGAGTGTGTTGAATTCAATAATAGCGCTTTGAGTTCAGAGATTAGCATGAGAACGACCGAACCGAGCCGGGAACTACACTTTAGTGCTTTGCCGTGAAGAGGACTTTACCATTATAGCCTGATAGCCTGAAGGCTGTGTTGCTGATTGTTTCAGCGTTCAGATTTTTTCGAATACTGTAACGCGTCTTTTAAACTGTCCTGCGTAATACTGACGAATAAGTTGTGTTTTGATTCTTCATCAGGTATTCCAAATTCATCAGTCATTCCAAATCCACGAGCCCGTAGAACGCAACAATGTATTCTGTAATTTAAATTTATTATTTAATTATTTGTTATTGAGGATTCTTATCTATGTGCGCTTTTATCAATGCCGTGGCAGCGTTCCTCCAGTAGACTTTTATCCATTTTATCCAGTCACTGCAGCAAAGTAGGAGATCTCGTACATTACCAAATTCTTTCATTATTTTTAGTTACTTTCGAAAGTTGAAATCTCAACTACATTTGTTAAGATCCTTAACTATGGGCATTTGCTTAACTATGACTAGTGCCTTTAAAGGATTTGTGATAAATGTTCTCCAAAAAGTATTTTGACACAGGCAGTAATGCGTTTACATTGACACCACAGATTTTGAAGCATATTTTAAACGCTGAATTTCCATTGTTTAGCTGCAGAACGCTGCTGAGGCGCTTTTAAATAATGAGGTTAGGTTCAGCATCAGACTTCGGCGTTAACACCGGCCTCTTTCTATTAACTATTAGCGGTAATCACGTGACTCGTTGAAGATGAATCAATTAATCACGTTCCAGAGAGTTTAAATTGTAAATCCGGGTGAGCCATTATCAGAGCAGAAGACCGCGGTTAGATTTCCTAATTAAGTGTAACAGTTGTTTGAGATTTAAAGTTTGGATAGTTTGTATCATATTTTGAAATTACTTTGTTAACTTTTCTTTCATACTGCCCAGCTAGTGTTCAAAATTATGAATATTTTTAAAAAATGCAAGGAAAACTAAAGTGATTAAAATAATACTTAAGATTTTCATAAAATATCTAATGTGGACGCCACAGAAATTCCTTGTACAGCCTATTAAATTAAACCCATTTTTGTTGCAAATTCATTTAAACTTATTTCCTCGAATTTTAATAGAGATATATTTCGTATTCAATCAATTCAGTTTTCACTTCGCGGCAAGACAAAAATCCATAAAAACTCAAAACAACTTCATTGAAAATCTTAAAATACAGGAAAACCTAAAGCACCAAATACAATTTAAAACAGTTTAAAAAAGAAACTATTGTAATTAAAATTAGAGTTTCTACGAAAAAAAAGCAATTCGGCAATCGGGCAGGAAGACAAAATTTTCGGCGCACAAAACTGAAAGTTAAATTTATCACATTGGGCAAAAAGACACTGAAACTGGTACGCCATGTTAATTCACTATTAAGAGTTTCAAATGCAAACAAATGGCGGCCTCGTCACGCCTAGGGCCACTAAAACTTTTCAATGCTTGATAATTCTATAAGTATTGAATGCAAATAAACTAAAGACGTACAGGCCTTAACCGGAAAGTAAGAGCAACATAATTCAACCACTTTTAAAGCAAAAAAGGCATAATTTACTAACATATAAGAATGAAAATACTGATCTCACTGAGCCAGGTAACAGGGTGGGATTGTGTATATACATATCTACATACGGTTGGTAACGCCTATTTTAACTGAAAAAGTAAGTGCACAACTACATGTTAAATACATGTCCAATACGTAAAATCCTTCGTTCTACGGTTACGCATTTTTGAGTTATGCAAGATACTCTTCTGAACCCATTTTAAATCCATTTTAGAATTCGTTCAGTAAGCAATAGTTTTTAAATCTGTCCATATATACGAATATCAAGCAAACAAATCGTCTAAATGAACTCGAAAGCCGTCAAAATCGAGACTACTTACGATTTTGTTTTATTTACTGATGAAAATGATTCGGAAACTTGCAAAATTTTACGAATGACACGCGTGCCCTTTTAAAGCCCCGTTCACACGCAACGCTCCTTCGCACTGCTGCCGTTAGCAAGAGGAGAAAAAGGAGACAGGAAGGAGTTTCATTTTTAGGACCCGTTCAAAAGACCGCCGTCTGCCTTCCCTTTACACATACGCCACTTTGCGAAGTGTTTGATTTCTAATACTGTTTACGCATTTTTAACGTTGCTTAGTGTTGTTAATTTCGTAATCGGCACTTCCGCAATTGGTACCGAAGCTTTCTTAATGGTTCCTGAAAAAATTCGTGCATTATAATTTTTATTATAATTATGGTTCCTGAAAAAATTCGTGCATTATAATTTTTATTATTATAATTATTATTATTTTATAGGCTTTTATTTAGCTCACTCTTGGTGCTTGTCGCTATGATTAAAAGATGGTAATCGATTTTTAAATTGTTTCCCGATAAGAATCAAATTCAAACTTTGCACATATAGTGCTTTTGGATGTGGAGTCACGATTTTGATTTTTAGTGGGTTAGATTTTTTTTCCAAGTTTTTCTTCTTTAAAGTTGAAGCGATTTTTTGCAAATATTTGCTTTAAATAAACTGAGAATCTCCGAACATTTCTCTTTGTACCATAAGACACAGTGGGAAAAAAATTCAGTATAAATTTTAACGTAATTTTTGTTTTGTTTTGGGAGAATTTTTGAAAATCGCTCGTATTTTTAGGCTTTTTGACACCTATTACTTTTAAAATTTCATATCTAAAAATATATCGGTTACAAACTTCCGAAATTTTTACAGGTTATGAAACAAACTTTCGCATTTATAAAAATTATAAATGAAATTAATAAAGTAAATGGATGATTTTTTAAAGATATGCAATGTAGCAGAATGGAAAATACTGATTTTTCTTGGGAATCATTTCGAAACATCAGTTTCAAGATAATAATCTCATTACACCACACTATTTTCATGACATTATTTACACTATATAATTTGTTATTGTTACGAGGTGTTAGTTCAGCGTGAGATCGGAGGTATTTCCGAGTTAGCTTTCTCTTAAGATGCGCTTTGCACTGCGTTGTGCTTAACGTTCTTAGTAATTCGAAGCGTAACTACTGAGTACACTTTGCGATATTCTAAACATTTGTACGAGTACTTCTGTGAAAAATTCCAGAACTTTGAAGTGTTTAGGTTGATAAAATAAATTTAATGAAACTATTATCGGACCTGTGTGCAACGACAATCTATTACAAACCTGTATGCATGCAACAATATTATAATTAACTCATGGATTAAAATTGTTTTGAACGTGTTTTATAAAACAAAAAGAGATAAAGAAAAACTCTATTTGCGTTTTATGATTTTTTTGCAATCTTTCTGGCCAAATAAGGTTTTAAATAAAGGCTTGTAATTTATATTTATATTAACCAAATGTATAAATAGCACTAGGTTTTATTTACATATATTTATGTACTGACATTCAGTAATAAAATTTTTAGGAAGTTTGAAATGATTTAATGACTATTTAGACAGTTTGTATTCAAACTGCGTTTTCAGTTTTAATTTTTTTCTATAAATCCTTTTACTTTAAAGTCCTAAAACATATACAGGTATGGACTAAATTATTTGATATTTTTACTGCTTATTTAAAATTATATACTTTACAGAAGCAAGGATGGGTTTTGCAAAATACTGAAAAGAAAAATTATTTGAAATGAAAATGTGACGGAGATCATACTTGTTTTAAAGATTTTACATGGAAATGTGTTTTTACTTTTTTCTCAGAGACTAATGCATTAATTGCAAAATCAATCCTTGAAGTTATTAAGAATATATTAAAAAAATCTGGGGGAACACTGAAAGTTGTAGTAGAAGAAAGACATTTTAATTGTTAAATTTTCATTAAAAATTGATTAATTAAAAAACTATTTCTTTGTTAAAAATTAAAATAATTTTGTCGTACAAAAAACATTTAATAATATTCATAAAAAGTAGATGAAAGTTCCTAAATAATAATAAAAAAAATCATTCAAAAGGTACCGAGCCCCTTGTCGCGTTGAAGCCGATATGCGCGTCTGAGCGCCTTAACTTTAGTTTTAATTTCAATGATATTTCTGAAATATCCAGCATCAGATAACATTGTCTGTACTTGTTTATAAATATCCGTATCTTGTACATTTCCATCTATTTTTTGGGGGATGCTATCACATCCGCAGACATCTATCAACGCGACTGTTTCGCTGACAGTCCAGCGAGCAGTCAATTTCACGTCAGCCGTGTTGATTACTAAAATTAAGTGAACCCGCAATCTCGCGGTACAGTATAGGAAATCTCCCCATTTGCCCTGCCCCAGAGAGGTAGTGGCATTCTAGCAAATTCTACTTCCAATCCTGAGAAGCAGTTAATGCTTGTTCGCCATGTGAATGGGACACGTTAGAAGAACCGGTTTTCTCTCCCGGTCGAATCTGCTCTTGTGAACGGGGCTTAAGTGATTTCAAGCCCGTTTATCCTTGCTGCGACTATTAAATACCACATACGAAAATATAAACATGAACAAAGCGAAACTTTTGAAATGCTTAACTCGGCACTTTATGTGGATGGTCTTTTCTACGGTTCAAATACTACCCGAAATTTTTCGCGATTGCAATACTTCCTTTACCTTGTAAAGTTCTACTGTTTTTCTGTTGTGTAGAATCTTGAGAAATAGCGATAACACCGGAGAAGAGTTAACTGTTTTAACTGAAAAAGGAAGTGCACAACTGCATGTTAAATACATGTCCAATACGTCTAGTGGCAGCAAGATAATAGCGACAGAGCCACGTCCAACCAGCAGTAACTGCTAAGCGGAAGTTTGCGTATAAGCACGCACGGAAATTTCCCGGACTCACTCTCTTTCTACTGGAAGGTCGATATTTATTCTCCCACTGGTAGAATTTGCATTTCTTACGCGCACTACCAAATTTAAATATTCTGGCACTGACAATTAGGGGGAATGAAGGCTTAGAGGAAAGTAACTTAAAATTAAATTTAACTGGTTATTTAAAATAAATATAAATCCCTACAACTTCATACAACGATGTGAAAATTATAACCTAGAAATTGATAAGTTAAATGCATTTAAAATTTCACTTATATTTACAGTTATCTATCGATTAACGACGTGGATTAACTGAACCAGGCTCTGCCTAGGGGAAAAGTGTTTGTTTTTAGTGGAATGATGGACAAATTACTATCCCCAACCATCCGTGTAACAAAACCATCACCCTAAAATACGAAAAAGAAAAGAAAAGCTAACAACGGTAGCAAATCATGTCTGCCATCTGCCAGATGCACAGCTGCCAAAAAACAATTCTAACTGATTACTGCATACGAATTCGAACTTAATGAAATTATTTAAGGCTCTGTTGCACGTATTGTCTTTTAATAAGAGTTATAATTTAATTTCAACACTATTAACAATGTTTAGCTTTCCGTTAGTGATAGTGTGCTGTTTTTGTTTTAATTTTCGTAACGAAAGCAATTTATTCTCCAGATTAAGCTGTTTCAAAATACAGGTGAGTTGTTAATAATAACCATACATTTATCATGGTTATTCCTCCTCTTTTTAACTGTCCTTGGATTATCGATGATTTTGAGTTAACTGTTGATGTTGTTCAAAGCAATAATCGTTATAAGGAGTCGATTGTACATTGTTCGGATAAAATTCAACTTCAAGTGATTGAGAAGTAGTGTTGGATATCACTGACCTACAGAATAGTGGTGTGCAGTGAATTTAACGACGACAATGATAGTCAAGACATCGATCATACCTTTCTGTGGATTGGCAGTCAAAGGCATTTTAAGTTGTAAATTAACGCTGTGAGGCAAGGCAGTCAGTGACAAATTATTTCATTACGAAAATTATATATATGTATACTATCTATTCAAATGTATCAAGGTAGCCTTTTAAAGAAGTGGATCTGGCAGTGGTAGTGGTTTGTCAGGTTATATTTATGCGATAATAAGTGATATAATGAGTTGAGTCAAAGGAGCTTAGTGACTTTAATTTGGCAGTGTAGTGGAATGCCACCATTGTAGGAAATCAGTTTGTGACATTTCAGACATTCTACGAAAACCAAAATCTACCGCGAATGAGTAATTGTGAAGTGGAAATTTTGAGACAGTGAAAGTGAGAAAAACGAACTGGAAGGCCGCTAAAAATTAGTGAACGCAGACGTAGGATTCTAAAATGGGTATTTTAACGAAATAGGACATACTTGTTCTTTTAAATCCTTTAGGAGTTCCAAAGTTCCTCAGGCGTTAGTGCTAGAGGCAGCAGTGTTCGTCGAGGGTTAAAAAACGTGGAATTCGATGGTCGAGCAACCGCTCACACGTCGAACATCACTCCCAAAAATACGAAGCGTCGATTGCAATGGTGCAAAGCTCACCGCCTTTGGATGTGAAAAAATATCCTTGGAAGTGATGAATCTCGCTTCACAACCTGGAAGTCCGATGGAAGTCTCTGGGTTTGGAGGAACGAACTTAAGAAGCGGCGAACGCTTCTTAAGTGACTGCACTGGGTATAATGTAAATTTTTGTGGTGGCAGCAATCACAGTGTGGAAGCGTTTTTCGTGGCCTGCGTCCCTTAGTTTCCATGGTTGGAAAAATGAACTCTGAGATATATATGCACAGCCTGAACAATGTTACTCTTTCAACTCTATGGCAATATTTCGGGAAGGCCCATTCCTCTTACAGCAGAATAACTGCTCCATTCACACGTTAATACCTGTGCAACCATGGTTTGACAAAATGGTTGTTAAAAAACTGGACTGGCCTTTCAGAGCCCCAGTCTAATGTCCCCTGAAAACGTTTGGGACGAATTAGAACTCAGATTACATAGCCAACCAAATCACCCATCCTGACTGCTAGCACTCACCTCAGCTCTGATGGACACCTGAAATTCAATTCCTATGGCCAACTATCAAAACCTGGTGAAATGTCTTCCCAGATGTGTGCAGGCTGTCATCGATGCAAAAGGCTGATCAGCATCATATGAATATATGCCTCAGGATTCTCCAAGTTCGTACCACTGGGTGTCCGAATACCTTTGGCCAGACGTGTATATTTATAATGCAAAATAAATTAAAATAAAAAATACATTTAAAATTAATCTCATATTCAATTGGAAATAAGCGTATGCAAAAACCAAAAAGGTAAAACCAGCAGCCCACAAGAAAACGGCAATAAAAATAGGCAGTACACGTCAAAGTAAAAAATGAAATAAGAATTGCTTGTATTCTTTTTTTTGGTGTGTGTTTGTGCGTTTATTTGGAATTTAATATGGGATAAATGTTAGATGTATTATTAAGTTTAATTTATTTTGCATTATGACCTCCACATATTGGTACTTTCAGTGCGCAAGTGGACTAAGTTTTGAACAGCTATTTACTATGTATTTATTAAGAAGGGTTCACTGACCTTTATTTTTTAGAATATTTACAGTCAGTTCCTACTTGGAACTTTACGCAAAGCCTCCTTTCGGGCTTGAACTTAAATAATAATAAATTTAAATTAAACTAAACTAGCTTAACTAAGCTATCTGAAAGGTATAGCTGAAGCTATGAGAAATCTAAATAGTTGGCTCCTAAGTATTAATTATATCGGCAAAGCCAAGCAAGGGTCTAAGGTATGGCCGAGCGTAGTAGCTTAGAGAGAACTTAGCCAAAGGCAAACGCGCGCTAGTCAGGAAATCAGACTCTCTCTCTAGCAGTCGATGAAACCTCGACTTTAATAGTACTCTTACTCATTTGCATTTACTGCGTTTCTGAAATTACCTTCTGGTAGGATATTGTAAGCTGATATTAGAATAAGATAGGAAAGATACAAAAATTAAAGTAACTGTTAATAAACTTAGGATAAACCTTACACATTCCTCGCTAGATCGTCATCAGGGAAATGGTGTAATAAAAGAAGTAAATGAATCAGCCTATTTCTGAATTGATAATGCTACATATTCATTAATTAGACTTTAGTACTTCAGTTTTACATAAAAAATCTTTGAGCCTTTACAGTCCAGCCTGTAGAGTGAAGTAAAACTGCACAATTTTTCGAAACAACCAAAAACTGGAAAGAAACAGCACAAAATCATAAAGTTCATAAAAATTAAGCAGAATCTAAGAAATACTGAGTAGAATGAGTCTAAATTACAAATCCAATAGCAAAATAATCAAACAGAACATGAAACTTATGACAGAATAAATAGAGGAAAAGAAGAGAGTCAGTTCCCAAAACTATAACAGTTAAGCAACTATTATTTCAAAAATAGAAATTCTGAGAAATACTAAAATCGATGAATTTATGCGGAATTATTTTAGCTTACTATTATTTTAATTAATAAAGTAACCTCTTTTGCAAAATCATTATTACTGTTATAGGTATTTTTAGTTCTTCTGGTTTGTTTAATAAAAGTGTTTGCAATGACTTTTTCTGGAGATCTTAGATTAACAAGTATTTACTTTAATTGCACTGAAAAGTCTTTGTACAATGAAGTTAATTTGTTGAGTTTGTAAATTTGCAGGTCTAAATAATGAGCTTGGATGTCATGTTTGTTGTTAAGGCATTTAGGATAGATGTCCTGTTTTTCAGTTTCATTGTAATTATTAATTTTTAATCGAGGTAACTCCTCCCAGTGCTTCAGGTTACAAAGTTTAATCTTATTTTTGCTTAATGTCCTAGTTGGAATGTACTTGTTAATTTTGGAATTTACGTTTTTATTGGAAAGCTTTTTAGTATTTTTCAGAATTTTTATTTTCAAAATAATTGATCCATCATTGTTACAATTTCTCGAAATGACTCTGCTTCCTTTTCTGTGTTTATTGTGTCATGTGCTTCACATTTTATTTGCTGATTTGCTGTTCTCCCGTGTTTCATATTTTTATTGTCATTTGTTTTGTTATGTAGTGTTACGTTTTGTTGTCAAGTGTTTCAGACTTTATAGTTGGATTTGTTATTTAGACTCAGTCTTCTCGACATTCTTTAGTTTTTACTTAATTTTTAAACAATTTTACGGTTTTGATGTTGTTTCTTTGCAATTTTTAGTTCTCTTAAAAATTGTGAAGTTTATTCTAATTGATAAAATTTGGATTCATTAAGACACAAAGATTTTTTATGGTTAACTGAAGTATAAATTCTAATTGATGAATTTGTATCGTTATTAGTTCAGAAACAGGGTGCTAAATATTTTATTAAGTACTGATTTTACTTTGGCTTCGTCCCCTTCCTGAAATCTTACGTGCGTCATATCTGAAAAATAATCCGCTTTTTGTCATGTTATCCTTCTGCATTGCGGATGGCTCTCATCCAGTCACAGAGCTCAAAATTTAAACAAAGATATCAAAGCTTTAAATACCGCTGTTACTATTGCGCAACCCTTTTCTTTCTGCTTGGTTTGCCGCTGGTAACATTTGCATTCTCATCGCTCAGCTTCACGCTTCATTGTTCTAAACGCTTCCAATAGCAAAATAATCCAATAGCAAATTCATCACGCTTCATTGTTCTAAAAATGTAATGCCTTAGGAAAAAGCCTAAAGGATGCGATAAGCACCCAAAATGATGTGTGAACATGGTTATGCTTACCAAGAATGTCCACTAATAAGTTAATGTGTTTTCGTCAAATCTGTCTCTGTTATGTCATTCTATGAATCTGCTCATTATAACCTTTTTAAGGAATTACAGATAACATATCATAGTTAAAGGCTATCTTCTAAACCTCAGCTCAGCTATTGAATTATTATGTTTATAAACGCGGAGGGAGAGAGCAAGGTTCATACAGCAGTATTAAATTCGGCTTTACACAAAAACGCTATGTTTAATATAATATAAAACCAGTTTTATTTGAAAAGACCAGTATGAAGACATCTCTTTTCTTGGGCAGGTCAGGTACAAGTGTATAGGGCACCAAAACACTGTGCTTCTTCCTAAGCATTTTAAACATTCAAAACTAATTATTACTAGAGAGGGTAATGAAATTTTTCGTAGTAAAGTGACATTTACGATGGTAAAAATTACGTATAAATTTTGGATTCCAGGAGGCAGACGAATTTAAAAAAAAGATTTGACACCACATCCTTGTACGCCATATTAAATTATACCGATTTTTTGCTGCACTTCATTTAGACTTATTTTCTCGAATTTTATCAGATATATATTTCTCATTCAATCAATTCAGGTCTCACTTCGCGGGAAGGCAAAAATACATCAAAATGGTACATTCGTTAAATTCTGCAAAACATAGGAAAACCTAAAACACAAAGTACAATGAAAAAAGGTTAAAAACCCCCAATTATTACAATTAAAATTTACGCAAAAAGTTTACGGGCTTCTATACCAAAACAAGGAATTCGGTCAACGAGTAAGAAGACAAAATCATCGGTGCACAAAACTGAAAGTCAACTTTGGGCCCGACTGGGCGAAACGACTCTGAAATTGGTGAACTAGTTGACTTAATTCACTATTCTACTAAGAGATTCAAATGCAAATAAATTCTAGCCTCGTTACACCTAGCGACATTTCAACTTTTAAATTTATTTTAATTCTATAATTATTACATGCAGATTAACTAAAGGCATAAAAACCTTTAACTCTCACATAAGGATAACATAATTTAATCACTTTTAAAGCAAACAATGCGCCACTTATCAACATATAGGTATAAATTTACTGAGCTCACCGTGACGGACAAGAGGATGTGTATATATGCATATATATGTGTGTGTAATTGCATGATATAAGAGTACCAAGTATATAATTTCAACGTACCACGGCGACTCGTTTTTGAGTTAAGCGAGATGCATACATACGTACCTACAGATGTCAAGAAGAAATCTATTCTAAATCTATTTTGTAATCCGTTTTGAAAAAAAAAATAATCCTTTATTCTATTCATACCTACAAGAAATCAATTTGCCAGAAGGAAGGAGCAGCCAGACGTGCCAAGCTCAAGGCCTTTCTGTACCTGCAGATGTCACGCAAAAAAATCATTCAAATGGATTCTAGAGGAGTTGAAATGGCTATTTTCGTTGAAATATGATACGCGAAACTTTTCGCGATAAGAATACGTCCTTTGCTTCGTTCAAGGAAGTAAAAATACATATTCTGACTGTTGCAAAATTCCCAGCGGTTATACGCAGTGAGATATATATATATATGTATATACCCTGTCTATCCTAGGAAAGAGTAGTAGCTTGAGTTCAGACATTAGCTTCACAGAGTTTCGACAGATTCGGGAGCTATACTCAGTGTCTTGCCGTGAAGCTGTCGTCGCCGTTACAGCCTGAAGGCTGTGTTGCTGACAATTTCGACGTGTTTGTCGTAGTTTTTTGACTAGTGTAAACGTGTCATTATAATTATACTGCATAATAGTGCTTGTTTGCAAATAAATTGTGTTTTGATTCTTGATCAAGTATTGTCATCTGTTACTCCAAGCCATGAACCCGCAGAACGCAACAGTATGTAATACATCGCATTCAATATTTTCATGAAATAAATAAATACAATAAGTATTTAAGATTTATAATGAGCTTATTGTTAATTTTTAATGTGCAACAGAATAATATTTTTGAAAGATATTTAATGTATATATATTTTTAATGTTAAAGGTGTGCTGCTGTTCACTATCTTGTAGTTTTTTAATTTCAGTTAGTAATGCAAAAAATATTGAGTAGCTCTTATGCATCTAATGAAATTGCTGTAAAAAATTATTTAAAGTAATATTTTAATAGTTTTAAACAGATTATTATTAGAGACTGATTTATTTTCCATTTTGAAAACATTAAATATTCATTGCTTAAGCTGCGGCATTTAATTCACAAGAGGAACGTTTTTATTAAAGAATTGCGTAATGGTGGACCAAAAATTTCAAGTATGAAATTAAACTTTTAACAAATTCTAAAGGTATTAAAATACTGCATAAAAACTAGATGAATTTCACATAAAATCAAAAGAATTATACTAAAATGTACACAAACATTATTTACTTCTCAGTTAAAGATGATGAGTTTTAATTACTTTGTATATGATATTTCTTTTGGCAATTCTAACGAAGTTTAGTAAATTTTTAGAAGTCAAATCCCAAACTACATTTATTAGTGTAATTACACAGTTGCATAATCATGCATCAGCTATACCTTTAACATCCTCCTAACAAATAGCTCACAAACCGTTACTCTAACATGCACGCTAATGAACATCGACAAACTGCTTTGAGTGCATATTAAAAGCCTCAGACTGCAATTGTTGAGCTGGGCAATGCAGTTAATCGTTTTTAAATAATGAGGTTATGTCACTCTCAGACGCTCCGCGTTAATATACGTATCATCGTATTAACTATTAGCAACTACTACGCAACTCGCTGAAGATAAATTAATTAATCACGTACCCCAGCGTTTAAAGTGGGGTGTGCCGTTATCGAGGCAAGCGATTTTGGCACGCGTGCTTTATTGGGAATCGCAGAACTTCTGAGTTTTAAAGTTTAGAGGTTTATATCAAAGCTTGTAATTGGTTTATTAATTGTTTGTTGGCATAACTTTAACAGACTGAAAATTAAGTACCAACTGCTCACGTCGCAGTTTAGAAATGTTTATGAAAACGTTTTTCAAACTAATTTATTGACCTTAGAAACGTCTTTAGTGAGGTGTTTCTCAAAATTTTAAACCTTTAATTATGTTTCTTTACCAGACATTTATTTACCTTCGGACATAGTGCTGCCATATCTTGAAATATAAGAAGTTTAATTTATCCTTGCACCTGTTTGAAATTGATCTATTCTTAAAGAATTGTTATTCGGCAAAACATAATGTAGTGGCATTAGGTTATTTTTATGCGGGGGGGCATGACAAATGAGCAATGCCTTCGCCGGGACTCGAGCCTGGACGTCTCGCATACGCACCGAGTGTGCTAACCATTACACCACAAAGACATGCTGGAAGGAGGGAGAAAATATCTTTAATTTTTTCTGATGAATATAATCTGTTCGCAATTATTTAACAAACTGAGCTACTTAAAAGCAACAAGCTTACTTTTATTGAATTTAAAAGCTTGTCGTTTAAAAATTAGAAATAGATTAAAGATCTTTTGCTTGCACAGTGGGTGACAACAACAGTCTTTTATTATTTCCTACAAAGCGCAAATCCTCATGAAAGTTACTAAAATTAAATGTATTTATGAAATTTAGGTCCTTGTTAAAAATAACACAATAAATCCCTTAAATCGTTAAGAAATGCGTATATTGCTTGATATAGCTTAATATAAATTTGAAAGATAAATTGATGTTTATCCCAAAAGGACATTAGTCTCGAAACGGCATTTTGCATCGAAACACTTAAATGCTTTATATTATCACTTTTCAAATCGTTGCCAACAAAAACTATCGTCCTGTATTATATTTAAAGAAATTAAATAATGAAGAATGTGCATGAATGTATGTGCATGTTTCTCGCTCTGTGAAAACACAACTGTACCTAGAGCCATCAAATTTAGAATAATATTGTCCTCCATCCGTACATGGACATCTGGAAGCCTGAATTTTGAATATGTTTATTATGTATTTCATATTTTGTAAAACTTTAGCCAAGTTTTTATTAACAAACTCAACGATTTCAAAGCGATCAGTGGCCAAAAAAAAAGTTATTTTCAGCACGCAAAACTATCTATCGAAAGTCCTAACCATACGCTGTTTTTAAATAGTTGTGATTTTGGTGTTGAATCGATTTTTTTTGCAGCGTAAGCGCTCAGAACGTGATATTTAGTAAATAAAGCAAACATGCAAAACATCAATAATAATAATAAAAAAGTCTGCTGCAGCTATCTTAGTAATAAAAATGAACATTGATATGATAAACTGAAAAAAAGAAAAAAAAAACAGAAAAATATATGGCAACGCTTAACACTGCATCGGAAATTTTAAACCTATACTGCTATGCTGCTTTTAAAATTTTTGTAATTTTGCTGTTGAATTTTGAATGGCGTAAGTGTGAAGAAAATTATGCTTATTTATAAAGCTAAAAGGAAAATAAAAATGGGTTAGTAGGATTGAGTGTAACAGCAGATTGCTACACTGTCAGCTCAGTGTAGAAGGGCTATTAGTCTCGAAAGAGCATTTGACGTCGCATCACGATAAATGGCTGTATCGCTTTTCAAATTGTGGCCACCAAATATTATCTCCCTGTATTTCGTTTAAAGAAATTAAATAATGGAGAATGTGTATGAATGAATGGATGTTTCTCGCATTGTGAAAAAATAACCATACGTAGATCCATTAAAGTTTGAAAAACGTAGTCCTCTACTCGAAAACACGGAAACCCGAATCGGAACCACGCGGAACCACGCACCTGGAAACCCGAATCGTAACTTGGAATTTGTATTATCAGTGTAATTTTTCTTTAAATTTAATGAATTTTTTATTAACAAACTCAGCGATTTAAAAGCGAACAGTGACAACACTGTGCGGGAGAAAAAAAACATTTTTATCTCTAGCATGCGAGACTGTCTATCGGGAAGCATATGCTGTTTAAACATATGCTGTTTTTAAATATTTTTAGCTCAAATGCTCTCGAAATGTGTATGTATATGTGACTAAAAAAACGCCGCTTGGGCGTAATATGAAAATTAAAAGCTTTCAGAATTTTTTTTAAGTATCAGCGATGCACCTTTTTTATTTGTACTATTCTCTTTTTTTTTTTTTTTTTGGTGTGTGTGTGAATGGCACTCTTTGATAATAATTGTTTTCAAAGCATAGTTGAGGATAAATTCAAGTTCACAATGATTTGCGGAATGTAACACTTCAAAACTCTTGTGGATGAAAATTGAAAAATACCCTAACATAAACGAACCCTTTAAAAGCAGTTGGAATAGCGCTGTTAAAACTTTCTCACTTCAATATTAGTTTCTAGTGTACTTACTTATTCACTCAATTTAACCCCTTCTTTTTCTAGAGTGTTTAGCAGCCGACATCTCGCGAAAAAATTTCTCGACAAGATCCCACTCATTTAACAGAAATAACAGGAAAATAGATTTTCAGTGAGCACGCTGCTGCCGTCTAAATAAGCAGCTTTTAATGCACGGTTGCTCCTAATAACAGGAGATTTGCTCTTACGAACCGTGTTTCTCGCAATGGGATATTCGTGTTTTGTGTCTTTCGAAGAGGAAGCGCAATTTTTCGCTTGGCAGAGCTAGAAACAAGTTGACGGACAGACGATTTTGTTCTGAATAAGGAAACATTCATATATAAAGGTTATATTTTTATTGAAGAGAACCACTCTGCGGTGGTAAAATTGTTGTAGAAGCAAACTGAGCAGAAAATTTTCATACTTTTAGACCGTTATATTGTGAACTGGTTTATTTAATTAAGGCAAAGGTTTTGAGAACCATATGCCTTGTGCTCGTATCATGAAAAAAACTATGAAAATATGCCTTCAGAACGCCAACTCACTGTGGGTTTGAATCACAGTTGAACTACCAGTCTTCAACAGTCTTATACGCTAAGCCCCTCATAGGCCTACCATTATGTTGCGTTATGTACCGTTCTATTATATTATCGTGCTTTTTATTATCCATGTGATTCGTCAAAAATTGCCTTTTCAATGTATAAGTTTTGGACTATATTTCACGTGGCCAGGCAGATAGCTAGTTTCAGGAGTATAGCTATCCCACGTGACGCTATCTCTCAAGTTATAAATCTTCAACAATCTAAATGATTTGAAGTTGCAAAATCCTTACTTTGTCATTTCAAATCTTTGTTATAGTTCCTGCTTGAAATAACTGAAATTGACTTTAATTTTTAAAGCGTCCAACCGATAATTTTTATGAAATTTCTTGCACGCTTTTAAAGAATAAAAGATATTTCTGTCAGCAGTATTCCCTAGTTTTCAGACTTGGAAGTCTTGGTTTGATTTGGTTTATTTGATTACGGCAAAGCCTCGAGGATTATCTAAGGGAAGGATGCTTTCGTAGACGACTTTCTAAGGAAAAATGGCTCATGTGCACGTTACAAATGGCGGAAACTGCGAAAAATCCATGTAGCCAAACCGTTCGCGAGATTCGAACCTCTGACCGAAATACGTGTGTTCAGCGACTTTACCGCTCGCCCCTGGTGGACTTTAAGAAGGAAGGAGGTAGACAAAAGCAAAATGTTAAATTTTTGAAATTGCAAGTAAGGAAACGAGCAGCGAACTATATTGTCCTAGTATTTATTTACATTTTGCATAATTTTTTACATGAAATTTCTTATATTTGAAGGTAAAACGTTACCTGTTTTATGCAACTTATTTTTATATGTATTTATTCAAATACAGTGCGATGAATGAAAAAGTAAGCTACACCTATGCGGTAACGAAGTCTTTTCCTTTATTTTAACGCTAGAGACATCTTTGGCAGAGGCTTTCAAAATTTTTGGGCAGTTATTATTATGATATATTACTTTACGCTACTATTCATTTATTATCCATGAGATTTGGCAAATGTTATCATTGCATTCGGCACAGAATCTTTAATTTGCATTCCAGGCAGCTTTTCTAGAATTTCCAAGCATTGAATAGCAGTATTTCAACCGAGGTTCGAGTTCCGACAAATGGGCTAGCGGTACATATGTTTTTGCGGTTTTCCCCACGTTTAACGTAAATACTGGTGAGTTTTTCTTAAAACGTTCTTCACGAAGGCATCTCTCCGTTTAGGCAAATAGCCCAAATATGTTTATCCATATCCAAAGAAAGAACAAAGAAACGTCTACATGGTTTTGAAAATAGCTAATTCTCATACTGTTTCCTTTCGAAATGCAAAGGTCTTACTACATTATGATATTCTCTTCGTACTTTTCTAATTTAAAAGTTAGTACTATATCCTTTTAATATTTTAATATTTGTCTCTTTATACTACTTTACATTTCGGAAAGAAATACAGGAACAAGTGACAGAGCATTCAAAAATTGATATTCCACTTTAAGTTTGGACCACCAGCTACCAAACGGTAAAATCGCTTAACACTGGTAGTTCGACCTGGATTTGATTCCAGGCAAATGAACTGGCTGTGTTTGTATGGGCAATACGTGTTCTTTTTTGTCTTTCCATGTGTAACGTGCATACGGTCCAGTTTTTCTATGAAAGCCCTCGCAAAGGCAATCCCTCACCTTAGGCAGATAGCTCTAGTGCGTTTCTCTGTAATTAACTTAACCTCTAACTATTTTAAGTTTTAATTTTATTCAGAGCGAGAATAATTTATCTTCGTGAGGTTTCAATGACAGGTGTTATTTTATTGAGCCTTTTCACAGCGAAGTCGCGCGTATCGCCAACGCCAATGCATCCAGAGGTTGCCCGAACGCCTTCGCTGGTTTTTATTTAAATGGCATGGAAATAATTTTTTTTGAAGCGAGTAAAGTAGCTGTCTTATTTGAATGCACTCTCCCTCTCCTTTGTTAAGCATCAATGTTTAGGTATTGATGCTCACAGTTGCAATCTTGTCCTAAGGGGAAACTGTACACAGTGGGGTAAACTGCATAAAGTTCCCCAATACAAAAGTAATCACTTCATTTTAGGTTATTATTAATGCTGTTAACTTTCTTCTTGGCAGGGGGAAGGAAATATTTACACGACCATTTCAGATGTTAGAGAATTTTGGCTTCTGTCGATGAGAAAGGGTTAAAAAGTGAGTAGCGTAAGTAAGTGTACATAAAGCATTTTTTAGTCTTTTATGGATACAGAGAATAAGTTTATTGTTCTGCAGATTTTTGACCCCTCTAAAAGTTGTTTTTCTTCTCAGTTATCTATGAAATCTTGCCGGTTTTGAGAAAAAAGAAATCAAAAGTACAAAAGCATTTTTTCCCTTTGCCATAAGATCTCTTACGTATTTTTCATATTGTAAAAGTATGCTAATAATCAGCGCAAAAAGTTAGTGGTCTAAATTCCTTAGTATCTAGGATTATTAATAGTTTTTTTGCTATGAGTACTAGTGTTTTGGCTTTTTGGCCGATTGAGCCCTTTCTACAAAAAAGCATTTAACGGCTTTTGTTCCCGTTTTCTAACAGCTTTGAGGGAAGGATTTCAACTGAACCCTAATTAGAAACTATTCCTTTATTTCATTTAAAACGCAATCTGTATTTTTTACTTCCTTTTATTAATAAGAAAATGTAAAGTCAGTGTTTTCAACAGCATAACACATTTTTTATTTTGTTTGATTTTAGAGGAATATTTTAACCTCATTTTACACATTTGTAAAATATGCCACTAGGCAGCTGTTGTCTTCTGTCAGAAATCTCAGCCATTAATAATATTCTATCGTAATTTTGAAGCGATAATATAATTTCATCTTTTGTCAAAATGAAAATGTTGAGTTTCCAGAATGTTTCCATATTAGAAGTCTACATTAAGTTCACTGCACCTATAAATTGGTCTGAAAGGTCAAATTCGAAGATAGGCTAATGTGAACCAAGTGACACTTTTGGTTTAAAAAATGGAAAAAATTGTATTGTATACGCGTCGTATTGTATACTCGAACCACGACCTCTCGAATACGCGCCGAGTGTGCTGACCACTACACCACGAAGGCATGCGAAGAAGGAGGGAGAAATACTCTGATGAAATAATTCAAAAAAATTTGCCGAATATTTTATCGAATTGCATGAAAAGAACTGTGAAGGAAAAACCACTGCTTCTAGATAAAAATACAAATCTTGTACGGCAAATACGTAAGCGTACAAGTGTCTGTAGGCGAATCCAGCAGAGAAACAGGCTTTATAAGAGCGTGGAGGGCAAGACGAATTCAGTTTGCTAGCACGTCTTGGCAAATTTCTTGGTGTTATCTTGCAGCAATCGGTTAATTTCATATCGGAACAGTAAAAAAAAGTAACCACCAACGTTTAGATGATGGAATGAGGTGGGTTATGAGTGTTACACACGAACATGTGTGTCTATTATGACTGTTGAATGTTTGTATTATATCAACCTATGTTCACACCAAATTTTATTAAAATCTGTCCATTAGTTCTGGAGATGGTAGATCAAATAGGATAATTCTCTTAATTTATTTCACCAGTGTACCTTATAGTATTATAAACGGATTTTGCTTTCAATAATACGAGGAAGCTGAAAATGAAGACTGGTATGGGCAGGAAAGACAACAGTTATTTCCGTCTCTGTCTAAATAGGGAATATAACTGTCAAGGCTCTTTTGGGATAAGGCTATTTTGGCCATCACTCTATATTTTACGTAGCACTCATACCTAAAATGGCTTCAGACGTTCTTTTATAACCTGATTGCGAAATTCCTAACTTATCTTATATAATTATGATATGGAGCATGTTTTCATGGCGCAGAATAGAATAATATTCCAAAGAAATAAAATGTTCTCGTTCTTTCTGGAACATAAAATATGTAGGGGTAAATCCAATTAATTTCATAAACTACTCCTTGTTTAATTTTCTAGTGCTTCTGACGACTTATCGTCTTCGTACACAATTGCGTGATCTTAGGAATACAAATGCATAAGTATGAGAATATAATAAATTGATCTATTGTTTAAATGTAATATTCATGTCTTCTCTGCACCGGCTTTGTCATTTGCTAGAGAGTAGTTGTCAGGACTACTGTTTCTTTTGGTTGATTTTGCAAACATAAATGGAGTCCTGTGTCAGAACAGGGAGCTTACTCAAAGCTATGTTCGTGCGTGTGTAGAAAATAAAACAAAGATAAAGATGTAAAATTTACCTTTTATTCTCACAGCGTACAAGTGCTCCCGCACTTCGGAATACAAAGACCAATACTTTTGGTCTAGAACAGTGATGCGCAAACTAGGGGTCGCCAAATTTTTATGAAATGCATTATGCCTGCATGCTGCATACCACACAGTGTACATATAAAGAGTGAAGCGCCGTCACTCACTGTTTAATTGCAATTTCATGCTGTCCGCTCTTTCTTTGACCGTAATGCGTAATGCATGTAAAGTGTGAAGACGCAAGTTTTTCACTCCGGTAGTATCGCCCTCTTGGCGGTAATTCTCCAGTTTTACTCAAAAGCGCCTATTTGACTAGACGTTAACCGCAGGGAAAGGGCAAAAATTCGCTTCCGTGATCAGCCAATCAGATGGCGAGGTATGCGGTGTATCTGATAGTCAGAGTGAAGACGGGAAGTATTCGCATGAAGTTGTAGCATGTAAGAGTTGGCCTGCAATTGTTTTAGTTTATCCTCGAGTTTTATCATGTGACGTTGTATAATTATGATTTTTTATATTTTTATCGGGCTTTGCTACTCTTTGTTATCAGGTATGTACTATTATTAGAGAAAGATCTCTGTTAATTTTATTGAATTTCTCGAAAAAAAATGATAAAATTTTATATATTATTTGTTTTAGTTTAATTAATTTAACCCCTGTCTTCATAATGGATAAATGGGTAATACGTACACCAGGTACATCTTCAGCTAACAAACGAACAAATACTGATGAGGAGTCGCAAAATACTGAACTAAATGGCCGATCTAAAAAAATAAGAAAATACAATGAGGAATTTATTAAGTATGGTTTTTGCATTTTGTGTTGTTGATGATGAAGAACGTCCGATATGTGTCATTTGCAACGAAAAATTAGCATATGACAGCATGAAACTAGCTAAATTAAAAAGGAACCTGGAAACTAAACATAAAGAACTTCAAAATAAACATGCCGATTTTTTTCAAAGACGAGCTGAAAATCTGAAAATTCAAAGTGCACATTTAAAGAAATTTACAACAATACCTCAGAAAGCATTACGAGCTTCTTTAGAAGTTTCTTATCTAATAGGAAAAACAATGAAACCCCATACAATTGGAGAATACCTTATCCTTCCTGCAACAACTAAGATGACATCAATTATGCATGGCGATAATTATGGAAATGAACTAAAAACAACACCATTATCAAGAGATACCGTATCTCAGTGGATTTCCGAAATGTCACGAAATATCGAGTCAGAAGTCATAAAACGCATACAAAATTCGTTCCTGCAGCAACTAAGATGACATTAATTATGCATGGCGATAAATATGGAAATGAACTAAAAACAACACCATTATCAAGAGATACTGTGTCTCGGCGGATTTCCGAAATGTCACGAAACATCGAGTCAGAAGTCAGAAAACGCATACAAAATTCATCTGTATTTGCTTTATAACTGGACGAGACTACCGATATTACTAAAATGTCACAACTAATTGTTTACGTTAGGTTTATTTTTAATGAAGATATGACAGAAACGTTTTTATGTGTCAAAAGTTTGGAAGGAAAAACAACTGGAGAAAAAATATTCGAAGTAATAAATGAATATTTTGAAACAAAGTCCCTTACCTGGGCAAACTGTGTTGCGGTTTGTACTGATGATGCTGCAGCATTAACAGGTTCGAATAAAGGGCTCAGAGGCTTAATTCAGAAGGTGGCGCCTCATATGGTATTTAATTACTGTATGATTCATTGGCAAGCTCTTGTTGCAAAAGATATGGATGAAGAGTTGCGCAACATATTACAAGACGCTGTTAGTTTAATTAACTACATTAAATGCAACAGCCACAACAGCCGTCTCTTTTCAATACTTTGCAATGAGATGGGCTCATCGTATGAGACATTACTGTTACACACCGAAGTCAGATGGCTTTCACGTGGGAAAATACTACGATGGATATTTGATTTGAGAAATGGGGTGTACATGTTTTTAATCGAAAAGAAACATAGATTGACAAGTTATTATATCAATGAAGTTTGGCTAGGGAAGCTGAGCTATTTAGTTGATATTTTCAAAAAACTTAACGACGTAAATTTGAGCTTGTAGGGTGAGAATTCAACTATCATAACTTCAGCCAGTAAAATTCAAGCTTTTAAGAATAAGCTTTATTCTTATATTATTTATTCTTATTATTATTTATTTAGTCTCTGGCAAACTGAACTGAATAAAAACAACACCGACATGTTCCATTGCTTTAACGATTTTATCAAGGAAAATAATATAGATATATTTACATTTAAAAACATCATTTCCAATCACACTGAAAAGTTAAACGAAAATTTTTCGAGAAGATTCGAGGATTTTCCTGAAAACGATCTTGGTTGGATTCGTGATCCGTTTTCTTTTGACATATGCAGTTCAATTCTTCAAATTAGTGAGCAAGAGCAATTGATAGATCTAATTAGTGATTGTACTCCTCGAAATCAATTTAAGACTCAGCCTTGCCAAAAAGTTTGGCTATCCGCGGAAAAACAATATCCCAGTTTATGCAAGAATGCCATCAGAGTGTTAATACAATTTGCATCAACGTATTTATGTGAAACTGGATTTAGAAAACTAGTTTCAATAAAACCTAAATACCGCTCGCGTTTAAACCCTGAAGATGTTATGCGAATTGCAATTAGCAACATACATCCAAACATCGATGAGATAATTAGAAACTTGCAGCAACATACATCTCATTAAAGGGCAATTTAATGATTTTTGTGTTATACAAAAAGTATTTTCTTAAAATTATAAATAAAATTAGTATGAGTCAACTATGATGATGTTTTTATTCGACGAAACGAAAGAAATGCACGAAATATACATCGTATTTGTGAACATTTATCTCTAGGGGTCGCCAAACATTTTCTCTCTATAAAAGGGGTCGCAGTCGAAAAACGTTTCCGCACCACTGGTTTAGAACGTAGAAAATAAGAAAATAAACTAACTTAACTAAATAAGAACAAAGACTAGTATCTCGAAGATTGGCCCTTTAATACTACGCATGTAGTGAGCAGAATGCAAAGACTGCAATACGTTTTCAAATGCCAGCAAAAACTAAGTTCTGGCCTTAAAGGCAGACAACGAAAATCACAGGCGTGTTAACCGCGAGAAATTTACTTCTTGGCTAAAAGCCATGTCTTAAATACTTCTAAAGTTTGCAACCTCATTTGCATACACTAAATCTATTCGCGCTTATTCTGGTCGGAAATGGAAAATAAGGGAAGATAGTAAAGGTTTAAAATAAAATAAAAGTTAGCAAAACTTAAAATCCATACACAGTGACCAAAACTCAGACATGCATATAGGTGGAAGGCTTGCGAAGTAAACTGCTTTACCTGGTGCGTTGCCAAAGTGATCTTTGTAAATTAGCCTTTCGCTCGCTGATTAAAATCCACCTAATTTACATTCCGCTGCGGCTGTGGGAAGAAACAGAAGTTATAGAATAGAATTAACATAAAAGTAATGTGTTATCAAAAATAAATTTTATATGTAAATTACAAAATATTAGTGAAACTCTACACTTCATATGAACTTAATTCTGTTGCATTAATTTTTGGGTTACGTTGCATTATTTTGTATATAAATCACAGCATTAAGTATTAATGATAAAGCTGCTGCCCTGATGGTAAAATGCAATAAATTTTAAAATTATAATCTTTTATCAAAGTAAAATACGGAAAATTAAAACATAGGGTAAGAAATGCAACTCATTTATCCGAATATTTTAGAATATCTGCATACGCTGAGAGGTGTAGCTTAGTCTGAACTTGACGCTGATATATGTGATCTTGTTGCATTTTGCTGTTGCTACCGTCTTCTCTCCAGAAAAAGACATGTGACCCATAAAAAGTATTTTTCACTTTAAAGTTACAAACGCAAATTATGATTAAAGAGGATACAATCTTCAACAGGTGCATCATATCCCTTGCTATTTCAATCCGTGCGTTTCACTTAAACCACGTGCTGAATTTTCACCGAATTTAAAAGTAATTAATTGTTATGAGCTTAATTAAACGAGAATGCTGTAATTTATTAATCTTCCAACAATGGAGCTTTTATCATTAGAGAATAATTTCTGCCTTAAACATAATTTTTGTTTCTTTGCATTTACAAACAAACCTGATTAAACAAGTTTTGGTATCTGCCGTTTGGGACATTGATGCTTTCTCGGCTTTAATTATTTCCCATAAGGAGGCTTTCGCTGATGTTTACTTTCTGGTAAAATGTATCTAGTCGGTATAATTGAGATTTAACCAGAGGAAAGGGAATTTCATAATATAAATAGAAATAATTAAATTATTTTCACGGAATATTGTATGGTCTTTCAAAAACTAGGATTTTCATTTTTGCTTGATATGGAAATGGTTTTTCATTTATCTCTTCATATAGAGTTATATTGCGAAGGCATTTACTATTCAAGCATCCAATGAAATTACCAGCATTCAGAATTGTTGCCATTCTACGCGAAAAAGCTCTTTCATACAGCATCCGCGCTGTTGGGCAAATTAAACTTCCCTATCTATTAGCGTCCATCAGTGCATAAGATCTTTAACTTGTGTCGCAAATTATAACAATATATTGCTTAACAAATAGAAAGCAAAATTAAGGATTGGTTAAAAGAATGCAAAATAATGCACGTTCCACATACACAGTGAACGAACATAAGTACATCAAAGACAACGATGATCTTACGGCAGTTGGTCACCTGTGACTGCACCAGTTGACATTCATCATTATGGGAGAGAATAGGAAGTTTATATCATTAAAAACAAAACCAAATCTAGTGAAACTGTTTTTCCCTAAGTGATTTATGAATTAGCAATCGGGGTGTCACAGTATTCAGTATCGTGCCAAATCTTGTCAAAGGAATGTGAGTATTAAATCTAGGTACTATAAACTGACGTAATAGAGCCCTCCAAAAATCTTAGAACCACGCTTCTAATGTTCAAAATTTTTAAATCATACGCCAAAAACTACTCGGTTACCCGAGCCAGAAGAAATTGGCGAATAAATAACAGTATTTGTCCCAAACAACTTATAAATCTATATACGGCTTCTATTTTATCCTCAGTGTCTAAATCTTATATCCTCCGCATGATTTAATTCTTCACAGTAATTCAAAACCTCCTACGAATAGAAGAAATAGTGTTGCTGACAAAATAAGCATACTAAAAATAACTAACGATATCTATAAATTTGACCGACATATTAGGATTTCTTTTCTCAATCGCTAAGAGCCGGAGAAAAATCTCGATCATTTAGTCCTGTTTACAGGAATACTTTCGTGTATGTCAGATATTACTCTAATATTGCCTGCTCCGGGAAGGATTTATTGTGAAGGGGATTATTTCTAGTAAATTAGATCCTTTTCTTCAAGCAATGTTTGAGGAATGAGGGGATTTTTCTTCTTAACAGAACAATTTAAAAGAAAGGAAGCATCTGTAATGTACCATCTATACAGATTAGATGATATCACGAATAGAATTAGCTTCTAAGCTGCTTTTATGAACTAATTCTAATAATGAAAAGGCTTTAACGATATCTCTCAAACTCTTTATAATTATATTCAACACCTGATTTATGCAAGGCTATACGTGGCATGAACCTCGGGCTTCCACTTCAGTCCTTTTTTGTGATCTAAGAATATTTGTTTTCAGTTCAAAAAATGAGCATCACGGGTTTCCACTTCAGTGGGGCCTCCAAGTCCTCATCTTTGTTATTTAAAAATATTTTTTCTAAGTTCAAAAAATGAACGTCAGAACATCTTAGAAAGTTTTCGCCAAAGACATTTCTAATATCAATACTTATGCATCTAACCCATTAAGTGAATAGGATCAGATACCAGTGACGAATTACTAGCGTTCTACGACTTTTACCGTTCAGCTCGGAATTTGAAATAAAGGCAGCAAAGAGAAATGCTTCTATTTAACGGTCGGTCTATTATTCAAGCATATGCGAACAAACTTATACGAAGTTTAATAATCCTATATGACTTATATTGCCTTGTCAATGATTTCCAATTATTATATACCTTTCATAGCTAACCGAACCAAGTCTAGGTAATAACCAGAGCTATCTTCTTGAAATCAGCGTGCTTTTGTTAGAATATAAATGTTGCCGACATAATGATTGCGTTGCTTAATAAGGATCTTAATAACTACGGTAATTTTACATTAAATTATTGTAAACAGAAACACTGAACTAGGTGATATATTTCGACACAATAAATAACTTGAATATTCATGAGGAATATCTATGCTCTAAGGTGATGTCAACAGTTTTTTAAAGGTTAGTTTATTTTCTTGGAATTTAATATTGCAGATACTTATTTACTAATACAGTTACAATTTAATATTGCAGAAACTTATTTACTAATACAGTTTATAAATACGTCATATTTATAAACGCTTCGAATAGGCGAATTAATACTACATACAGAATTAATACTTACATACTTCTAAATACACTCACGTTTGTGAAAATTGCAACACCAAGAAGGAATCGTCATAATTGAATGCAATTTAATACACAGTTGAGTGGTAGGGGTACAAATAAATGATTAAATGTTCAAAGCAAACAAACAAGAACAAGAGATCAGAATCAGTATTTTGTGTGGCCACCACGCGCCGCAATAAGTGCTGCTACACGACGTGGCATGGAGTCAAACAAAGTTTGAATGTCTGACTGAGGAAGAGCATTCCATATCGTTTGTACGCGTACCCAAAGTTCGTCTGCAGACGCAACAGGACGAGGATCACGAGCAAGACGCCGACCAATGACATCCCACACATGTTCAATGGGCGACATATCCGGGGAACACGCAGGCCAAGGAAGAAGCTGTACCTGCTGCGCTGCAAAGAAGGATTTAACAATCCGAGCAGTATGAGGGCGGGCATTGTCCTGTTGAAATACAGCGCCTGGCAAGCTTTGAAGGAAGGGAACAGCTTCGGGCTGTAGAACTTCACGGATATACCGGTTGCTGTTCAGATTGCCCACAATTCGTAGCAATTGAGATCGTCTATGATATGCTATGGCGCCCCAGACCATAACTCCGGGTGTTCGTCCACTGTGGCGTTCGATAATGCACTCCGGAAGGTGGCGTTCACCGGCATAGCGTCTGACACGAATGCGGCCATCATGGTACCACAAATTAAAGCGGGATTCGTCAGAAAACACGACATGCTGCCAATCAGCACGCCAGTCTCTATGCTGATTGGCCCATTGTAGCCGCAGGCGGCGATGGTCGTGCGTTAGGGGGATCCTGTATAAAGGAGTCCGTGCGCGCAGTCCACACTGCAGCAGACGTCTACGAATTGATGAAGCACACAATGAAACACCTGTAGCTATTGACCACAGTGCTGCCAATTGTCTAGAGGAAGCTGTACGGTCCGTCCGCGCCATGCGGACCAGGTGTCTATCATCGCGAGCTGACGTCACATTTCGGGGTCCACTCCCGGATTTCCGAGTTGTCCGACACTCGTCCGTCCACTGCTTCCAAACGCGCATCACTGTGCTGCTGTTACGCTGCACACGAGAGGCTACTGCACGATACGACAATCCAGCTTCACGAAGGCCGATGATTCTCCCTCGTTCAAACTCTGTAAGTTGTTCAAATCTCGCTCTCTTTCGTCGACGAGGCATAAGTACAGATTGAGTTAACGTTTACCACTAGCAGATAACCACCGATAACCATACACGCCTCGCTACAGCCGTCTATTTATTCGGATCCATCAGCCGTTCAGAGCTCAGCTGCTCAGCATACGCATGCGCTACGGATTTGCAATTCTAATCATTTGCATATCATGCGCTACTTTGCATTTCCTGAAAATTTCAGCTCACTCGCGTAAGTCCTTCATGGTGTTGCAATTTTCACAAACGTGAGTGTATAATGAAATGCTTCGCTTTGAATAAAAAGCCAATTTTTTTTCCTATAGTCTAAATCTTCATATTAGTGACTTGATGCTTAATCTGTACTACCGAACAAATAGTTATGGTACAAAAATCAGCGGATCTAAAATATGGATCTGCAAATTAGTTACAGAAATTGTATGTTTAGTGCATTCTTTTGCGATATTATTTCTCCATTGACAAATAACAATTTCTTGAGATTTTTAGACTGTGAAATTAAATTAACTTCCTTACACTGCAGATCTTCAATATATTCGAAAAATTCTATAAAGTAAAAATATCATATAATTTTCTTCATTCGCTGGTTAATTTCAATCACTTTTTATAAATATGCCAGCATTCCCTAAACACATTTCGCTGCTCTCTTAACAGTTAAAATTTTAATTTAATACAGGTTTACAGCGTTTATTAATCAAAAGCATAATACATTCACATGAATAAATACTTCCAGTTCATAAACCAGTTCTTGTTAACAAAGCTGAATTACGGAAAATTTGTATTACTCGCTCTGAGAACATACGCTATACTATACCTTTATAACAGGGATGGGCAAACTACGGCCCGCGGGCCATATCCGGCCCGACGGAAGACTGTATCCGGCCCGCGGATAGATTCTTAATTTGCCGGTCCGAGGCAAATTAAAAGAAATATATATTTAAATATTATATCTCCATCTTCTTTTCTACTTTGTTTAAATATTACTTTTTTTCTTCCTTTTGTTCAAAAGATTGATGATCTTTTTACTGTCTCTATTTTTGTTTTACAAAACATAAATCGACGGAAATAGCAAGCATAAACAGCTTTCAGTCGGTAAAGTGTTAAACACGGAAGTACTTTGGTAGTTATGCTGTAGATTGGCGCCAAGAATCGTTATCTGTTTTTCGGGGAGAAGACGTATGCCAATCCAATATGAGGGAATCAGACCTCACATTTGGCAGACTGTGCATTTTAAGCTCCAGCCAGCGGTCTTTTCTTTTGTCGCGAGTTCTAGTATTATTGATTGCGTATGGAAAGATTGCGGACATATAGCATCATTGTGAATAGTGCTGAAATTGTTAAAAGTATAGCGTAACTAGTGCTTGTTTGGGTTATGCGTAAAATATTTCAACCCCAAAATGTCTACTAAAAAACGTAAAGTTGATTCAGAATGCCGTGCTTTTAATGATGAATGGACCTAGAAATATTTTTTACAGTTGTAAAAGATAAACCAGTGTGTCTCATCTGCAATGAAGCTGTAGCAGTCTTCAAAGAATATAACATCATTATCGAAAGTGAGTTTCCCGAATTTAATATCTCACGCCCAGAAAATCAGTGCTATGTTTGCTTCATCTTATATATGTGAACAAGTGTTTTCAACAATGAACCTTAGAAAGAATTATTTAAGAAGTAGAGTAACAGATGAGCAGTTAGCCTCGTTCCTTAGAATCAGTACATCTCACTTCGAACCTCAATATAAGAAACTTTTAAAAATGAAAGCGCAATTTCATTCTTCTCATTAACATATTTAAATTGTAATACTTGTATATGTTTTTAAAATTTTAGAAAAATTTACCTTGGCCCGCCGAACTTTTTTTTTCCGATTTTTGGCCCGCGAACGAAAACGTTTGCCCATCCCTGCTTTATAACAGTGCTTAAGTACTGTTAGTAGCTCATACGGTAAGCTGAATCAAAAACTCAGCTGTTTATGGAACGAACTTCATAGGTTCTTTATTTTAATCAACACATACGGAGAGTAAACATTGTTGTATACTAACTTGAATGATGACAGTAATAATTAATATAATAATTAAAGCTAAATAAAAATGTATTATCAAGAAAACGTTAAGAATGAAACGATTATCGCCAACAAAAATACCAGAGACGCATTCATTTTCTAGAAGCGCAAGAAAATCAAGGAAGATTCTTTGCTATGCGCAAATTTCTGTAAATATAGAATGAAATCAGAACCGCTTTTTAACTTCGTTATTTGGAATTATTTTAATATGATTTTACATATCAAAGATGAGGAATCGGAAAATATGTTTTAAGATAGAGATGAGGAAACATGAGATATACCCATTCTTATTATTCTTCTCGTTTAACATAAACATGACTCAGCTTTTGGATTTGATTTAAATAATATGAAGATATTATATTTTACAACGCATACTTTTAAAAAAGTTCTTAATTTAATCTAAATGAATCTGTACAACACAGAGCCGTATCGTTTGGGAGCGAGTTAGGTATTTGCCAGTAGTGAGGCGCAAATACTTCATAAATAACAATTTGAATAAAAAAAAATGTTTAGGAGAATAATAAAAATATTTAGCAGCAGCTAATTAGTTTCGGATATTAACATGTAATGGCATAACTCAGATCCTATACAGGTAGACTTTTTTAACGCATTCATTCAGTTTTCTTTACTAAGATCAAAAATGATTTCAAAATCTAAAGTGCCGAAAAAGCATTAATACATATTTTAGCATTCATTTTATTATTTATTGTTAGACGGGAATTAAAGAAACATTTTCTCAGTATACTTTCAGTTGAAGAGAAATAGATTATAAGATTTCTTTAACATAAAAATGAACGTTTTATTTTAGAACAGTAAATATAAAAGCACACTTATGCCTTGCATTTTTAAAATCCACGCAATTAAAACTTAATTTAATTTATTTATTTTATTTTAAATAGATATTGACTTTATTTATGAAAATGAAAATAATTCCACTACTTAATTTTCTGGGTAAAAGGCGTATTTCATACTTTATTACGGACGAAAAGTGATTTCCTTTTTTCAAGAACATAAATTTACAACCTTCGTTAAAATAAAATATAATAAAAACATAAAACTTGTATTACATTAAAAGAAATACTGTTTTGGACTACAGTAAAAGACAGCGCAATCATCCGGAGATTTCAAACACTTCGACTGACTCTCCAACTATTGGCATTCAACTTTGAGCAAATTTCCGATAGAAATTTATTTATTTGTTTAAATGCGATATTATTTTCCCTTAAAACACGTTTTCTTTCCGCTGGATGGTATCAAGACTTCACTTGAATGAACCAATATTTAACAATATACAAGTTTCCAAGTTATCACAGTAAAATTTTAAAATTTCTTTGTGAAAAATTCCTTTTTTAATTTTACTAAGCTTTCTAAACACGATTACAGAAATTAATAGCTTTTCATTGTTCATTTATGAACATGGTACATTAAAGCAAAGCTAAATGTGATTAGGTTAAATAAGTAAACTAGGCTTAATTAGAGTCTTAGCTGTAATTTCTAAATTTTTAATAATAATACAAAACATGTTGTTTGGAGAAGTGAAACACATTCATTTAAATAAAAATATTATTTGGGATAAAGTTCGTCGATGTGGCTTAAATATGCATTTTGATTTATAGTAATTTTCATTCTATTTATAAAATTCTCCACAATAGATTAAATTCTGTTAAAATGCATTTTTAAATTCATTTGTTTATTAAATGAAGTAACTTGTACATATAGATACGAATTAATATTAATTTACATTCTTTTATCACAAGTCTGATTTTAACTTCTTCCACATGTAAGTAACCATGAAATTTGATTTCCTTCTTTTTATATAATTATTGTTTAAATAATTAATGTGTCTATTAAAAATTTACCATAATTATATTCCCTTAATCTCTCAAGAAGTACTTTTGCATGGTTGCTTTTCATGGTTTTCTTATTATGTACCATGAATACCATTTCTTAATATGTACCAGTTTCATTTGAAAAGTCCTCCACAAAGGCATCCCTTCTCTTAGGTAAGCAGCCCTTGTGTATTTTGTCATATTCAAATAACCTAACCTAAACTAAGAAATATTTGTTTTCTAACTAAATTCCTTAATAAAGTAATTACTTTAACAAGACAACTTAAATATATTGTGTGTAATAACGTTCATAATTTACTGAAAGAAAAGATCTAATGTAATAAATTTTAGAAATAATCTGAGAAGTTCAACAAAAGAAAACATGCTAAAACGTTCAGCATTGTAAAGTAATGTGCCATTTGTACAATTATATTATTTAAAAAATCCTAGTATATAAAACTGGAACCTGTTTATGGAAACATGGCATCATTTGTACTACTGCGGAAATATGGTATTATTTGTAATGTAAATGCAAAGCACCATGCATGGAAATAATCAGTTAATTTGCGAATTTGATTTTGAAAAATAGCAGGGCACGCTGCAAAGAACTTTAATATTATGCGTAAAACAAATTCCATTTTCACATTATCTTTTAAAATTAAAAGCAACAATGAATTATATCTACCAAATAAAACTTACTGCCTAAATTAAAATTTTTAAACACAGAGATAAAAATGAGAGTAAGCATTTGCCAATGCCCTTGTTTTCGCACTCTTTGTAATACAAATAAAAGTGAATCGATTATCAGTTCATTATTTCTTTTTGTTCATAGCTTTTAAATTACGCTTTTATTATTACATATTAATTGCTATGCTAAACTCTTTGGTCAGTCTCTTTTGATAACACTAGGTACAGTAGAATATGTATTCATTCACTAAAGAATTTAGTTCAATAATTTCTAAGTAGCACATCAATAAAAACACGTTATAAATTGTCAATATTTTTATTAAAAAAAATAATTAAAAATGCAAGATATTAGCATAAAAAATAATTTATTTCAAAAGTTTTATCGAAATATTTAACAATGAATCTGGAGGACAAAGTCGGCGCGAAGGAATATCTCCCATTAAAGAAGAATTATCTCAGGTCAGGGGGAGATGACTGAGAAATTTTTTTCGGTCACATTAAACGTTTGCTGTAATGTATATGTGACATCCGTGTCACATTCACAACAAAATCTGAGAGATCTTTTCGGTCCTCCGAGCAAAAAACTTTCATGCCCTGATCCTTTTTAAAATACTCTGAAGACCCCTGATCTCAGCAATATATTTGCAGACCTGTAAAATGTGCAAATTCTTGATTGATTTGTGCCTCCTTCTCACTCCTATATAAACAGAAATAGATCATCATTTTTGATTAGTTTATTAAACAATTCTATTATATGGCACAAAAGTGTACTGATTCGGATATACTGCAGTGTTGTCTAATTATTTTCAAGAAATGGAAAAGTTAGACATCCTAAAATTTGCCCAGTATTAGTATTTTTCATTTTGAACTTCGTATCGTTAAAACTGGATTTACCCATTAAAGTTCGTATCGTTAAAACTGGAGCAAGCAACGAAACATGTTCAACTTACGAGACAAAAAACGGAGATCGAAGCTTAATCAAGGTCTCGGTGTAAGCAGAAAAGAAATAAACTAAACATAAATAATGATAATAAATAAATAAATGAATTAATTCACAATCAAAATGAAATTTGCTCTCCACAAAAATGTTATGGAGCTTGACTAATTGCAATTGATATTCAAAATACAGTTTATTTTTCATTACTGTAACCGTCATTGTTCAAAAATCCTTTTCAAAACATATTTCATGTGCATTTATTACCTTATTCTACTAGACGGCGTCCCTGGATTTTTATGACACCAACAAAGTGTTTGAGATAAACAGTTTGGCAGTGTATTACATACTTAAAAACACAAAATAAATATGCAGAATGTGAAGCAGTTCACTTTCATTTTACTCGTATTCCAAAAGAAAAAACATAATTCCATTTATAAGGTAAATTACCAGTTTTCTGAATACTTTTTTGAGTACTCACGAGAAAGCGCACAGTTGCTATGGCAGTCTGCACGCTGATAGTTTATTTCGGGGTTTATTCGGCAGACGGACTGGCTACATGAACGTTTTCATGTTTTTCACATGTGTAACATATATACTATCTTGTTTCTCTTAGAATGTCCTCCACGAATGCATTCCTCCCCTTAGGCAAATAGCCCTCGTGTGCTTTGTCATAATCTGGTAAACGAAAATAGGTTACAGCTGTTCAAATTTATTTCTCTTTCCGAATTTCACAAAAGACAGTAAGACATGACCACCACTGCATGCGAGTAATGTCTGATTATGGCCTCCAGAGAAAGTAATGTAAAGAAAATATTTCATAAGTATTTTGAGAAGAGATCTACTCGTAGAAAGATTAGGATTTTTTGATACAGGAGACTTGAAAAATGTGCAATGTCCTCACCGACTCACCGAGACTTGAACCTGGACTTCTCGAATACGGGCCTAGTGTGCTACCATTACACCACGAAGGCATGCAGAAAAGGAGGGAGAAAATACGTTATATTCTTACCGAGTGTTTCCAGTTTGTGGAAGTTTAAATTTTTGAGAAAAGTAAATGTTAATTTGTAATACGCTTTTTTCTAGGAGACAATCAGTTATACTAATCGAAAACTCAAACTTTTAAAATTCGAGTAATTAATATTCCACTATACAGATATTGAAATTGTAAATCTACTTGATTTCAGTACTGTAAACGTTGTGTTAGTGTATTGGCCACTATCAGGAACTGATGCTATGATAAGATTGGCCGGAAGTTTGGTTGATGGGTGCTTTACCTCTTTCGGTAATGCATTGAATTTCAACAATGCAATCATCACAAAAGTTTGGTTAATTGATTATGAAAAAGTACGTCAGAGTAATTGTAACAGATAATTGATCCCTTACATGATCGTTTGATCACTGAATGGGTGTCACAATTACCCGTTAAGAAATTAAATAAAAATCTGAGGGAAGAAGAAGAATATCTTTTTGAAATGAAAGGAGTGTTTGTAAGAAAGACGATTGATGCTTTCATGCATAAATTTTTTTTGACAGCATAGGCTTCGAATTTCATTCAATATAATAATAATAATTAAATAAACCGATACATTATTAATTATCGAACTTAAGCTCTAGAAAATATTGGTTTACTTAATTCTCGTTGGGTTCTAAAAGAGACTTAAAATATTTCTCCCTGTTTTCTTATTAAAAACGCTGATGTACACCTCATGACTTTCTTGTACAGAATATTAAATTATACACATTTTTTCCAGCATTTCATTTAAAATTTCTGAACTGAGTTAAAGCTACTTCGTTGATAACGTATAAACCACAAGAGAAAAAAAAAATGCACTCTTTAAAATTCACTATATTTTACCATAGCGACAATCTGGCGATAGATTAACCTAACAGCGTTACATCTCATTCATTTTGTAACTCAGAATGCACAAAAATTATATCATCTGAAAAATCATCTAATCGTTGCCACGTGTTCTACTCAAATACTATAATAAATCTAAAAGGATGTATAAAAGAAATTAACAAATAAAAAAGAAATAGTTTTTCACAGACGATTCAGCGCCGCTTACCTAATGCGCATGCGCTACTCTAAACATTCTCCTCTGTAAAAGACAGACTGGTGAAAATATCTGCTGTTTATTATTTATCAAGTGCAGTTAAAACTATAAAACAATTT
>KK122146.1:31225-142444 GCA_000611955.2 Stegodyphus mimosarum | reverse complement strand
AAGAAGGCAAACTTTTCGGTGGTCCAACTCGGCAAAAAGACACAGAAGGTGCAAAAAGAATTAATTCACTATTTCCCTAAGTTTCAAATGTAAACAAATATGGCTGCTATAGTAAAAAATAGGCTTAGCTGCACTTAAACAACTTTTAAACTTTGTTAATTATTCTACAAATATTGCATGCGGATTAACTAAAGGTGTAAAAGCCTTAACTGGAAGATAAGAACGATATAGCTCAATCATTTTTAAAGCAAAAAGTGAACAATTTGCAAAAAACATATAAGAATAAAAAAACTGAGCTCATTGAGCCCAGTAATTGAGTGGATAAATGTATACATATATTTATATACTTTTGGTGTCCTTGATAAGTCGATTAATCTGCTATCAATAACAATAACTGGTTTTTTAATACTTAAAAAGTTTACTTTTGATTTTGGCATTTTTGCGATTTAGTTTTTCCTTAACTGCGTTTAAAGCAAGAAGGACTGAAAATTCTATAAATTTTTAAATTCTGAAAAATACCTTTTCAATGATGTTTTTAAATTGAATTTCCGTTGCTTGGAGATGTAATACGGAGAGTTTTCTTTTTATAATATATATATATGTACTTTTGATGCTGCCGATTGCAACCAAAATGGGAGGTGCACAACTATATGTTTTAGCAGTCCTATATACAAAATTTGAACATTCTGAGGCTACTCGTTTTAGAGTTATGAGAGATACCTACCTACGTATGCACGTACGTACTGTCAGACACCACGAAAAAAATCTCTTCTGAATCCATTCGTTTGCACTTTCCGTATAAATTGTTTAGTGAAAAAGAGTCTTTTACTCTGTCTTTACGTACAGATGCCACACAAAAACATTGTTAAATTGCATTCGATAGCAGTCAAAATGGATATTTTCGTTGAAATATTGTACCTGAAATTTTTCGTGATTATAATACTTCCTTTACTTTGTACAAGGAAGTAAAAACATACAAAGCACTTAATGACTTTCTCCTTTAATTTACCTTTCGGATATTATTTGCTTAGCAATCTAGCGATTTATATGAACAATTGGTACACTTTTGTAATTAGTAAGATCTCCTTCTAATATTTTCGATAAGCATCTCGATGCCGAGCGTTTCTTTTCTATATTGTATGCATATTTTAAATTTAACAATGTTTCGCTAGAATTAGAGAAGAGAAAATTTGACTTGATATGCAAATCTTTCCTAGGTATACAAATAACACAGACATCTCTGCGCAGTGACCAAAGTTCAACTAATTGCAAAACTTCCTTTAACTATGATATACTTTCTCATGGATATTCGATTCTGCTTAAGAAGATAAGGTAGTCTTAGAATGTCATCATCCCAAAAATAGAAATTATAATATTCAAGCAGATTTCATTTCATTTACGCTCGTTAATCAGATCGTATAAAAGAGCTTCCATTTAAGAGATATAATTATTTCTCATAAATTTTCTTTCATTGAAGTACGTCAAACAAATTATGCAGAATTGATGCCCTCCTATAAAGAGAAGTTGCGATTTAGCTAAACTTTCATCAGTTCGAGTACGTCAATCACGTGATTTGCAATGCTTACCATTGTAGAACGAAAATTTAAAATTTAGACACGGATTTTCTTTCATTTGCATATATTTTGATTTTGATATAAACCTTGATGTTCCTTATTCAAGCTTTTGAAAAAAAATGATACCTTTACTTTGAAAGAAGCCATTTTTCCTTATACTTTTCCGAAAAATTCAATACGTTAGCATTCACCTCTGAAGAGGGAAAATAATTACCAAATATTTCAAAAGTTAGAAATAATACCACAGAACGTAAGAGGTATTTTACAACATTGTCGAATTTGTTATGGAATTTTTCAGACGATATTTGGGAGGCTGCTCTATGAAAATGGAAACCCGAGATCGACTTTGGGGAAATTTGAAGCGCGTATATACATCAAGTTTCTTGTTATTCCTGAGCAAAGTTGGAATGTTAGGCACAGCAAAGTATTTTGCACACAGTCAGTCGTCAACCCTGCAGCGTTCAATATCTTATCTTAACAACAAAGTGGAAAATTTCGTTTTCTTCCTCGGGGAATTCTTCGCCGTTTGAGCGGATATTTCAATTTTGAAATTTCTCACTCCTTTTAGGATCTATTGAAGAACATTTTGTTCCGGAGGGGATAAGTGGAGCTTGTCGTTTTCCTCAATTCTGTGAAAAAAATGGTTGTTATTTATTACATTCGAAAAGGGTTAGAAAGGTATGATATTTGTCCACCACATTATCTGCGTCTTGATAAGTTAAGCGTAATTTCCTGCAGATATTCTGCCAAAAAGTACGTTTTATTAAACTTATGACTGGAAAATCCCTTACAGATATTCCGGATAACTGCAGTTCGATAATATGAATCATACTCTTACCTGCTATGGTTGCGTGTCTCCTATAAATCTAAACCAGATACACAAGAACAATTGAAACTTTGCTGGGATAAAAACAACTCTTTTGCAAGATGAAAAATAAAACAGCTGAAAGAGAAAACATAGATAAGACAAAGTTTTTCCTTATCAAACGCGAAAGCGCAGATAACTTTATATTATTATTTCAGAACTTATATTATCTAATCAGATATTATAATCTGATTATAATATCTGATTAGATATTATAATCAGATATTATAATATCTAATCAGGTTATATTATATATTTAATCTAATAATAAATTATTTCACTACGAAATCTTATATTACTAAAATTATTATTAATAATAACCGAATTTTGCTATCATCTTAAAACAGATATATTTCTAACTACACCGGCAAAAAATTAGCGTTTTTATTCAAAATTTAATAAGATATACTTTTTTACATATTGGCCCATTTTGAAATTTAGCATCTTTGTTTTAAACAATAATAACGCCAAATGTGGTTTACGGATCTAAAAATAACAACTTTGATTTAAAAATATAATATACTGAAAATTCATTGAAAGAATGAACAATGAACCTTTCATTCCGTTCGTGTACAATGAAAGGAAAGTAGGTTAGCATAAATTAAGAATTTTGCCAAGAGAATTATTCTTGTCGCAAACTGAAAAAAGTGCGCTAAGATAAATATTTGAACATCTCGGTAAGTTTCTCACCAAATTTTATAAAAGTTAGTATTTAAGCATAGTTTGAGTCGTAGAACCGGAATAAGGGGAAAAAACAATATGTCATTTCATAAAAGTCCAATTTTGTGTAAAAACACCTACATTAAAACAATGTTATATATAAATCTAATATACAGCCTAGTTGTGCATTTAAGACATGAAAAACGCAATTTCGCCAGTCGGCCTTTAAGAACGGAAGATATAGAACTGTCCTTTTTTTCTTTTTGCTGAGAGAGAAGCGATGACTTAATGGATGTCTTCAGACTTATTGCATGCATTTTGATCTTCCAGATTGTAACATGTCTCGGATTTTTCTAAAAATAAAAACGTGGCATATCAGTTAAAAGAACTCGGATTCAGTCCCTGTTACTCCTATCATTATGATTTCTGCGTCACAAAAAAGCAAACGTTTATTCACAAAAGAAGACATATGAAGAACTAAGTTGGAAAAAATACAATCATTTCACATTAATCTTAAATTTCAGTTATTTAAATGCTCCATAATAATCGGTGAGAAAAATCTAAACCCCATCTTGGGCAGCATGCACATACAGGTAATTCTTTTTTTCTTCCTCAAATTCTAAAATCTAGTGAATGCACTTCCTTTGGAAAGCCAGCGCAAAATACAATAAATGAGCAAGTCGCCATCCTCTACCGCGAAACGCTAACGAAATTGTCGTTGATCGTATTCTGTTGATACAGCGCATTTCATGATCAACAACAGAAGACAGGTTTAAGTCCTTGACACAAAGATCTTCTTAATGGATAATACCATGGCTCCTAAAAACTTTTCATACCAAATAATTTTCAAGCAATGCAACGAAACCTTTATCCTGCCAACCATGCAAGGGCTCCATCTGTGTAAACACTATCTAATTTTGTCCACTCTACTTTGTTAACTTCAATTATATTTTTGAGTTTTGTAAAAATATCCTCACTTGTAGTTAAAACCAGTTGGCACAAATCAAAAAGTTCTTCCACGATGTCAAACTTGTCGTATAACACACGAGTATGCTTAAATGCGCATTATTTGTGATGTCACAGCTTAATCGAGGTTAATGAAAAGCAGTCGCAATATTGAAATCCAGAGAAAATTCCTATGCCAACATCCTGGCTCATTTCTCTATAGGACGCCTGACGGTAAGTCTAGACAAAACTATCTTATCAACCATATTTTTAACGTTTATATCACCGACATTTTGGGAAAATATTAAAAGCCTATTTTCATTACCGTCTCTCCATCAGAACAGGGTTTTTTTCCCTTGCAGGCTAACAACAGACATAGTTCGTAAGAGGCCTTTGCCATAGTTTCAATTTTCTTCTAGAACAAAGATTGTGGGCCTGCTAAAGATTTTCTTTTAACTGACAAATTCCGTTCGCAAATACAGTCCGACATTTTCCGATAAATGTGATCTGTTCACAAATGTTATCCGACAGTATATTTGCTGTTAAAATCACTATGCACTTGTTTGAAATACAGGTTAAATATTTTTTGCACTACTTACAAGTTCCACATATCAAACAAACAGGCTGGAAGTATTTTGATGCGGAAGCAGAAATTGTTCTTCCCCGACAATTTTGAAATCATAAATTGAAATACCCTCTTCATATTTTCTTCTCGATATTAAAAGTGTACTTATGGACACAGTGAAAAGGAATTTTTTATAATTGCGACGTTTGACTACAAAAGCTAAAAACAGTTAAAAATAAACTTAGCCAGATAGCCTGAAAGGGACATTCGCTCTCGCTAGAGAAAGGACAACCACAGCAAGACACAACGGCGCCAAACCAAGGCAACCCAAACCATTCGACTCATCCCATGACCACGCTGTCTTACCCCATCGTTGTACTGGTATTAAGCAGTGTCGTTTTTCTGCGCTGTTGTATGCAGCTGCGCATGAGTACGACTTTTAAGGATTTTTGAGAACGTTCTGGACGACATTATTTTCTTTTTCAAATTTTTAAATTTTTTAATAAGTTATCTCGTGTCACTGCCAAATTTCAGTACCACACTGTGACACATCGCGGATTGGCCGTCTATGATCTATCCAAAATTCTAAAGATATACTGGTTTTAAATATTTTTCGATTTTGTAGTTGAATTGAACTTTATGTGGCGGAAATGAGGAGAACGTCATATTTAATAAATAAAATAAAAACACAAAAGGCTAATAATAAAATAATAAAGAGAATTTGTAAGCCATCTTATTAAGAAAGCTGAATATTGATATGATAAGCTGAAAAAAAACTGAAAAAAATAGAAAAATATATGCCAACACCGCATCAGGAATTTTAAACGTATGCTCCTATGTTGGTTTTAAAATGTTTGTGATTTTGCTGTTGAATCGTACCTGGCATAAGTGCGAGGGAAACAGTGCTTAACAATAAAACTAAAAAGGAAAAAAAAATATGGGTTACTAGGAGTGAATGCAACAGCAGGCTAGCAGGTTACGAGCTCAGCAATAGTGCAAAAGCATCTTAGCAAATCCTTTTGAGCGACCGTTAAAATCTGAAAACTTTCAGATTTTTTTATTAATTTTTCTTTCAGATAGATGTCAAAAACTAGGCATTAGACTAACGTATTGTTGCGTTTTACGGGTTGGAGGATTTGGAGTAACTGATGATGATAACACTTGACGAAGAATTTGCCATTAAGCACTATTACACAGGACATTTCCAAAGACATGTTTACAATCTTCGAAAAACTACGATAAACATGCTGAAACAATCAGCAACACAGCATTCAAACTATAACTGTGAAGACAGCTTCACGGGAAAGCCCTAAAGTACAGCTCCCGACTCGGTCGATCGCTCTTAAGCTAATCTCTCAACTCAAGATATTACTCTCTCCCAGAACCGACAGGGTATATATAGCTTTAACCTATCTTCGAGACTATTTTCGAGAAACCGCCAAAAATGTGCTCTAGGATGTTCTCGCTTTGTCTGTAACGCCAAATAGGTGATTTTGCGCCAGATCTGGCAGCCCTGCTCTTTCGCCAACTTTCTGGCAAACCCTAAGTATGCTTTGCGGAGAACCTGTCTCATTGCGTAGTCTCTGGGCATTTCGCAACAATATGTACTGACATGCCGACAAAAAGTAATAAATACTTATGTAGTAAAAGAATGACATATTATTTTTGGAATATGATAAGTGTCTCCTTTGTGAGGATGAAAAAAATATATCTTCTAGATTACAAGATTTAGCTTCAGAAAATGGTACCTGTAATGAATACTAGTTCTGAGTATCTGTACTAATATTTTCATTAAAATAAAATTCATGAAGTTCATATTAAATTCTTCAAATTAAAGAATATTAGCGCATATTTTCTTCAAGCGACATAAATATTAATAATGCTTTTCATACAAAAACTTAATAACAACGAAATTAAAATATTCACTTCCCAGGAGCCACCGATATCCATTTAACAAAGCCTATATTTTCCGTTTATAAAGGAGAGAGAAACTTACTATAAAATACGTATCATGGATACTCATAAGTGGCGAAAATAAAGTGACCTTGTTTTTGATGAAAAATTGTAACTGCAATTATATTTCTCTTCCAGAACGAGACTTTACTCTCTTTTGTATTGGCCAAATTATAGAATATATGTTTGTTAACCAGATAAACACATAACCAGTTTTAATTTGAGACAAGTGTGTATTAAATTTTGTCGCAAATGAAAGAAGAAAATTTTCTACAACCCGCCTGATACAAGCAATCGCTTCTTCGATAATCGTACTTAAAACTAAACGATGAGTGTATGATAGATTTAGCTATTTATGTACTTGAGAAAAATACTTGCCTATTTGCCTACGTAAACAATATTTCATACCATATAGCTGAGACAAAATTCATAATTGTAATTTATAGCCGCTTGCGTGACTTGCCGCGTAAATTATTTATTACAAAAAATAAAAAATATTATTGCAGGCTTATGGGTTTTTAATGAACTGAATGTGCCCAGAAATGATAGTAGATCGATAAAATTTATTTTACCAAAAGGAACACTTTATAGTTTTAGAACTTTCCACAAAAATATTCGTACAGCTCTTCAAAATATCACAGAGCACGGCCGGTAGTTACACTTCAAACTATTGAGAACGTTAAACACAACGCCATGCAAAGCGCATCTAAACAGCAAAGCACACGCTGAGATCTCTCAGTGTTCCATAGTACACTCTGTACTAGGAAACTGAGAGCAGATGTTTGCTCCTGTCTTATGTAGTTTTAGCCCAGACGAGCAAAAATTAGTCGCCAAAACCATTGCCATCTCAGCTACATCTCGTCAGTTTTAGGGAAACAGTCATTCTCTCAGTGTAAATAGATTTCCTTTCTAATCTTTATTTTCCGGCAAAGATTCGTTCTTCAGACTTTTAATATTACATTATACAAAATTCATAACAATGCATCGTGATTTTTGTGTCCAACTAGAGTAATTTCCTAGGTCGAACTAGTAATTAATAATGATTGTGGTCAAGAACTACCTTTTCTGCCTTTGTAGTTTAAATTGCTTACTTTACTAGTTAATAACAGACAAGTTAAATTAAGAAAATAGCTATCTTACGCTATGCCAAATAGCAGCACACTGACGCGTGGAAGATTTAAATAATTTATTTCGGGCAGCAGCAACACACTTTTTTTAAAACGCTGAACTTACTAATTAAATTTTACAGACAAATATCTTACAATTTGTCGAGTGGCATCGCATTCCTTTTAAATTAGTGAGTTTATTGATTAAATTTGAAAGACAAATAATTTAAGCTGAGTTGTAACTCATTTCTTTTAAATCGCTGAGTTTCCAGATGAAATTTGAAACATAAATATTTTACGCTTCACCGGCAACATAATAGCTGAGTTTGTTAATCAAAATGCCATTGTATTCTTCCACAATATAAAATGAATGAAAAACAAATTCGAAATTCAAAATTCGGATTTCGAGGTGCGCATATGGCAATGCAGGGTACTCAAAATTTGGCGACTCTAGTTGCCGCTGTTTTTACACATTGCAGGAAAAATTACATACACACACATTTTTTTTGTCGTTTAAAAATAGAGACAAGAGTGATCTGGGCTCTAAAGATCTTTTAATTACTGGCGATATAAGTGCTAGTGTTTATAACAATATAATAATAATAATAATAATGTAAACGAAAAGCATGTAAAAAAATCTGAAAGGTTTCAGATTTTAAATTACGTCCAAAGTGGCCTTTTTTTAACATTTTGAGTGTTATTTTATTTATTAAATATCATGTTCTTCGCACTTAAACCAAAAAATTCAGTTCAAGAGCAATATGGCAAAATAATTTTTAAATGAGCATATCTTCAGAATTTCCGGTACACAGTCTCTCGCGCTGGAGATAAAAATGTTTTCTCTGTGCAACGTGCTCACTTTGAAATCCTTGAGTTTGTTAATCAAAAATTCGTTAAAGTTTTACAAAATACGAAATCGATAATAAAACAAATTCCAAATTTCAAATTTGGGCTTCCGGATGTCCATATCCGCAGGACGATTACGTTATTCAAAATGTGATGGCTCTAGGTACCGTCGTTTCATCACAATGCGAGAAACATACATATATTTATACAGATTGTTCATTATTTAATTTCTTTAAATATAATACAGGGTGATAATATTTGGTGGTAACAATTTGAAAAGTGAAAGAACGCTTGTAGTGAATCAACGTTAAATGCCAAAACGAAATTAATAGTCTTTCCGGGCCAATTGCCCCTTTGGACTAAAAATGAAAAAAATTAAGTTAATTCATGTAATATATCCAGTGATATGAAACAGCTTCTAAATGTTATAAATTTAATTGTAATAGATTATAATTTTAGTACCATAGTTATAAAAGAAACAAGTATCAGGAAAAATGTTTCAATAAAGTTTTGCGATCTGTATTTCAAGATTAAATTAACTTAATACATTTCAGTAATAATCATTCATATTCAAATGGTTATTATTAAGATACATTAAATTAATATACGAAGTAAAATATCTTCAAGTAAGAATTTGCGAACTGTTAAACTGTTACGTTATTTGAATAATGTTTTGCAATAGCTTAGATAAAGCTTAGGTATTTGTAAAATACAGATAATTATCCATTTTGAAGTACAGAATTAGATAAATTTAAAAAGTTTACTTCAGAGAAATGTTAAATTATATATCGAATTATAAATATTACAATATTGCGGAGAAGAATACGTAAATTATAATTTTGTTTCAGCTTAGAAAACTTTGAAATTAAGATAAGTATTTAAAATACGAAGTATTCTAAGTAGATTTCACAAATATTAAACATTTCTTATAAAGTAAACAAAGTGCTACGTTAATTAATTACTCTAAATTCTTAAGTATTCGAATACTTATTATTTTAAGATTATTTCAGCTATAAAAACTATTTGAAATCTAATCAATTGGTAAGAATTTTGAATTATATATGTATATTAATTTACATCCAATTATTATTGATCATATACCATTCCTGTATTAGTTACACAGATTTCATTTCGAGAGCTTTCATCCTATGAAAGGTGTAAAATTATCGGAGACAGCGCACATTTCATTGAGTCATATCTTTTAACCTAGAAGTTATGGAATTTAGATTTTAATAAATATCCAGTCTCAGAATCTTATAAAAAGGTATTTCAAACGAAAATAGTGAAAATATTTAGTAATAATACAGATATGGTATGAGTGGAACTATGAGTAAAAAATTTCGTCTTATCTATTAACTCAAGCAGTGATTATCTTCAGTTCGGTTATTAATGGTTTGGATCTATGTGTTCAGGTTTAATGGGTATTGTTGATTTAGATGTTTTTTACGCATTATTTTTGGTTAATTTATTTTTAAGCTTTTTGTTACTCATTTCTTACGTTCTCGTTTTCACAAGTTTTTAAATTCTTACATTAATAAAATTTGAGATATTTTATATATCTTTAAAATTTCTATGGAGAGCACAACTAGTTCTGTGGGTGACTTTCATTTGTTATTGTACTTTTTTGCTTGCTTCAATTCGACCTTATAGCTAAACAGTGATTTGGCTAGGTAAGTCGGGGACTGTTCCCTAAATCAAATCAAATTAAGTCTAGATCTTCATCAGCAAAGATTATCTTTCTTTCTGTAATATTGTTCAAAAAAGAGATAAAACGAAATAACGATATTCGAGTACTAAGGAACAAAATAACTACAGTCAGAACTTGATAAAGAATACAAGAGAAATCCCGCCGAATTTTCTAACCAAGAAACGAGAAGCATATCCTTCAATTTCTCGTTTCCAGATAGAAACAACGATTGTTTCTTATGCACCAAGGAAAAACAGAAGTTTTGTCCTACCAGCAACTATGCACAACGATAATAAAATTGACGAAAGCACCGGAGTCCTGAAAAAAGCCGGAGATTATTTCATTTTATAATCTAACCAAAAGAGCAGTAAATGCTGTAGGTGAAATGGGAGCACCATATTCTACAGTTATAGTATTGAAACGGTGGCCTATGGTGATTCTTTTCTCGATTTTAAATATTGCATAAATTAATGAACGAATAATCTTACTTTCTAAAAAGAACCACAAACCCAGTTTAGAAACAGTCGTTCTTTTCTCAAATCATTAGGACTGAAGTTAGTGAAGATGACATAAATCAACGGCGGCAGCAAATCACGCTTCCTTTGATAATAAAAGAAAAAATAATTTTAGGAGATTGCAACATGGAATCACCATATGCGCTGATTGCTCTAAAAACAATGACAGAAAGACACGGTTTCTGTGCGAGAAATGTAATATTAGTATTTGTATGGAGCATATGTGCTCAATCTGCCAGAGATGTGTAAAATAATTGTAAGTTAAGTATTTCATTTATTATATTGTTTAAACTATGCTAAAGTCCATTGTTTTTTATGTTAACCCATATTTAAACTGATATTTATATAATTAGTGCAATTTAAAATGTGTTAATTGCTTTCGGGTATGACATACCCAGCGCGCCTTCCCGTTTTCGTAATTTTGGCGCGCGTGCTCGCTGGTTAACATAAAATAACTTAGCTTGAGATTAGTATATTGTGAATATTTGCCCGAAATTTTAATTGGATAAATTTTAGCTGTAAATTTGGAACTATTCGAAAATGTGAAAGAATTTAAACGAAATATAGATATCTGTGTGAGTATACACTGACTAGAGTACACACTGCCGGCTCTAAAATACAAGACAACACTGGGGCTAGTGTATGTACTCCTGTGCGACACTCCATGCCGAATTTTGATGCTGAGTTCCTTGCAATCTCACTGGCTCTGGAATACCTTAAAATCGATTGTTTCTCTAAAGAAGTTATTCTAGTCGATTCCTAAGCAACCATCCAGGCTGTAGTTATGAACCATGACACAGATACCCATATTACCTCAGAAATAAAACAAACCTTGAAATTTCTTTATAAACACAACAAAATAATCATTTTTCAATGGATCTCTTCACATGCAGGTATCAACGGTAAAGAAAGGGCAAACTCACTAAACAAGAGAGGAACACTTGAGCCACAAGACAGCGAACCACTCTCTCCAGTGTCACTTAAAAAATATATTTCTGAGAAGATAATCTGACAAAGCAGCAAAATCAATAGGCAAATCCTGGGCTAACATTCAAGACACATAGGCAATGTTTTGTCAAAAACCCGTAAAGAGGCTGTGGCAGACTTCAGACTGCAAACAGGCCACGATTGCATGGCACATGATCTTAATATAATTGACATGCTTCCATCCATCCATCCATGCCAAATTTGCAATTCGGACATCATGAATGCAAAGCATCTCCTTGTATGCCCAGAACTAGATAAAGAATCTCAGAAACGTGGTAAGATTAGTAAGCTATACTGGAATGCCAGAACTTTCATGAACTCTTTGTAAAGACTACATCTCTTATGTTTCTTTCCTTGTTGTTTAAATTTTTAACTTTTTACTTTTGTTTGCATATTAATTTATTCTGATTCTTACTTTTAATGATTGTTCTTTATTATTTATCATTCTTGTGCTCTTGTGTGATACATGAGCTGTTTTAAATGTTTGGATTGATCTTTCCAATAAAGCTATATATAACAACATAGCTCTGTGTCACAACTCAAATAATTGCAATCAATTTTGTTATTAATTTTTTACTTAACGTGTCATTTCCAACATCGGAAACTGAACAAACCTTTTACAACATCGAAATGGATTAAACGCAGTGGTATTGCTATTATATAGTTATTTTCTTTAAATTCTTCAAAATCGTAGTATTTTTTTTCTGAATTGAAGGTATTTTACTTATTTCATATATATATATATATAGAGAGAGAGAGAGAGAGAGAGAATAGCGTAGAAAAGAACTGCCTAGATTATTTAGATTATGATATGGCATTCAAAAGCAATCCATCTAAGGAAAAAAATGTCGCCTAAACAGAAGATTTAAGAGAAACTAGCTCCTATTGACGTTGCGCAATGATGGGAAACACCATACAACTAGGACACTTGCTGGTAAGTGACCTCGGTCCAAACTGCCAGCATTCAGTGGTTTTAAAAAGTCTAATATTGCTTATTTTTATCTTTTTTCATCCTTGAGAAAATATTTTTATCTTACAGAGAAGATGAAAATTGGGTAAAGCCGTGTATGTTCGTCTTACACAATTTTAACCGCACTAAAATTTATCGTCAAAAGAATGCTTATAGGAATGTCAGAAATTCACAAAACTTCTCAAAGGCTTCTAAAAAAAGATTAACAAGCAGTATCTAGATTTCTCTCCGCTCTGTGATGATCATAATCGGTTGTCACCGCAGTTATGAGAACGTTGGCGCCGATAGGCAACTAGGGATGAAAGAGAGATGAAAATCATGGCTAGTCCATTTCGGCCGTACATTTTGGTTTTAAACAAAAATTCTTTGTGGCCACATTCGTTACCCCGCATGTAAAGATATTTGAAAAACTTCGGGACTAACTGCCCCTAATACATACAGCAGAGCACCGATTCTCAGAGAAAGAGCGCTTTTATTAGATCAAAAGCAATCAGACCACGTGTCCATATTACGTGTTGACTCTGAGTAACTTTTTGTTGATCGCACGGGCGTATCCGACGTATCTTTCAAGTGCCTGCCTAAGGTAACTGCCGATGGTAAGTTACGTGCTTATCGTGGCTGTAACGGATGACGGGGTATCAGGATTCGATTCCGGAGAAGAAGACTGAGAAAGGGCTACCAATTCCAAGGAAGGCAGCAGGCGCGTAAATTCCCCATTCCCCAAACGGGGAGGTAGTGACTAAAAATAACAATATGGAACACTTTTGAGATTGCGTAATATGTGCACACTAAATCCTTTAATGGGGATTAAGTGGAGGGCGAGTCTGGTGCCAGTGGCCGTAGGAATTTCAGCTCCAATGAACAGTTAAAGTGTCAGTACTGAGTGTTCGCTGCATATTCTTGGCGAACATCTTCGTGCCTTTAAGTCCTGATCTTGAACAGTGAGCTGAATGTAGCTATGTTCTGTGGTAGAAAACTGTGGTTAAGTGGTAGAAGAACTGCACTTCAGAAAGGATTTAAAATTCTCTTTTATTAAACCACAATTATATACAGCCACTTCCCAACTCGGGAGGGATACAGAAAATAATGACCCCACTTGGGTCTAAACTGAACGATCAGATAATTTAAACTAAAGCTAATTAGAAATTAAGTAGTCGTTGCTCACAGAGCTATAAACGCGAGGTTGGCCTCTATGCTAAAGGGTGCCTAGCAAGATTTAACTAATACTGACGCACTTAGATTTACTTCAATAAGTAATAGCGTAACAGCGCTACGGCTTAGAATTTTAAATACTAGCTAATCAGGCGAACGTCCAACAGAGTAACAGTGGTCTGAGATTAACTCTCGCACATTGAGAAGTTCCTACCTACCGTTTAAATATAAACTTGGCTCCACTTCAAATTAGCATAAAGCTGAAACGCGCGCTTATTCTAACGGGAAGTTGAAATAAGAACAGATAAAAAAAGTCAAATTAAAATAAAACTTTGTTAGTTTAAACTAAAACCTTACAAAAGATGCTAATATATCTACGAATAAGGGTTGGGAAAATAAAAGACGAAAAAGAACTTTTCTAAACACGATTGTAACATATGCATATAGAGCATAATATGTGCATTTATTTTAACTCACGTAACCGCAAGTACAAAATGATCATCTAAATTTTCTTTGCATAAGTTTCAAGAAATTGGATTACTCGTTAAAGACTAGTACGAGTAAAAGAAATTCGAATTACTTGTCGAAACATTTTCTTTGCAAAACAAAAAGGGCTTTCACATAAAAAGAAAATGTGCGTGTATCTTTCGGAAATTGTTCCAGAAATAAACATTTTCGGCTTCGTGGTATTCAAGAAATTGTCTGGCAATTAAAGAAAATGGCTTTTCTTTTTTTTTAATTCTGTGGGTAAATCTGGGAATGGAGAAAACTTTGTGTCCCTATAAAAATTTTCTAACGAACTGCGTTGTGTTTTAGTGCAGCTGGATATTTTTTCTTTACTAGCTCTAGTTAATTACTTATTAGTTAAACGGCAATTACATAATGGAGAGAAAAAGTAATTAAAAAAATTCAGACTTTTTAGTAAATAACATAAGGGATATACTTTAATGCGAGTATATAAAAGAGCAGCCCAGTATAATGAGTCACAATTTGCATTATTATTTAGCAGGAAGTTTAATAACTATTTTCCAGTATCTTATATTGAATATAGTGATGTAAAGATATACGATTGGTGAAATATGAAAAAGTTGCATTTTAAGATTAGAAACATGTTTAGCATGTAAACTACTATCTGGAATGTTTATAGATCATCACGTGACATTAGATCAAGGGAAAAAATACGCAGAGATATTATAATTTCTTTTAAGTAGGAGTCATGAAAAATGAGCATTGCCCTCGTTGGGAGTCGAACCACGGACCTCTCGAATTCGCGCCGAGTGTGCTGACCACTACACCACGAAGGCATGCTGAGAAGGCGGGAGAAATACCTTATATACTCCCGCTCTTAAAGGGCGATTTGGAATTAGGGGACCCAATTTTCAAATCCTGGTAGTGCCGAATCATCATCCACCATCTTTTTAGTTCGGACGTCACTGTAGAGACATTAGGATTTTTTTAAGAAGAGTCATGAAAAATTAGCATTGCCCTCGCCTGGACTCGAACCACTGATCTCTCGAATACGCGCCGAGTGTGCTGACCAATACACCGCGAACGCATGCTGAGAAGCCGGGGGAAATACTTATAAGTGCATACCAAAATAATATTTGCAGCTCTATTTAAAACTAATTTGCATATAGTTTATTTGATAAATCTTCAGCATTAAGCCTAATTTGAATTCAAAAACTTAATATGAAGCCACGTTTGAGCACAAAAGTATGGTAATTAGCAAAAAGGATGATTCCACAACATTACGCATAGTTTTAAAGATGCATATAGATATATTTCTTGGCTATAATTGGCAGAAAATTGATCAAGATGAAGACCCTATCTTACTGTGAATGGAACACGCTGAGAGCTGGAAATTAGCCGCTACGTTTTTAAGTTTAGGCTTATTTGATTACGGCAAAGCACTCTATGGCTATCTGCCTGAGGAGGGGGATACCTCCGTTGAGGATTTTCTAAGGAAAATTGACTCGTATACACGTTACACGTGAAGAAAACCATTAAAACGTTCGTGCAACCACCATGTTTGCCTGAAATCGAACCGAGGTAGGAACTACTAGAGTTCAGCGATTTTACCGCTAGGTCGCTGCTGAGCCTTAGCCACTACGTAAATGATGATTAAAACAGCATCGTGGAATAATGCAACTTGCTTTCGGTAGTGTAACGTAATGAAAGTAATATGACGCAATTAATAAATTCAATTTTAGACGTTTGTGAAATCAAAATGCAGGTTTGTTTTATGAGAAAAGAAATCGAGTCTTTTCAAACCTACTTGATAATATTTAAAATTTTATATGCAATGAAACAAACATGTAAACGAAATTGTGTAAATAAAGGTACAGCATAACATTTATTAAACAGTATCTAAAAGCTCCTACACTCTGGCATGCTATACAAATCATTTAGCGTCACTTCTTCCTTTATCCTGCCTGCCCCAAAATATTACCGAAATGATATTAATGAAAGCTTCAAAAGTACACTGCTTTTAAATAATTAAATTTCTAAAAATAAGCCAGATTGAATTTTTTGTGGCTTGAATTAATTAACATTCCTGCGGCGATGACAGTTATGACAATACCGCGGAAAAGCCTGATCACGAAACAACGGGTAATCTTATTTTTCTCTTCAAATTTGGAGAAGCTGTCATTGGTTTTTGAAGGTCACGCGACTGCTGTTATCCACGTTAGGATGAAAACAAAGTAGCTGTTGACGGTGGTTACGCATCTAAGCATTTGAACATTTATAATGTACACAACTAAAGTCTCGAAAATATGTGATTCTTGGAAGTGGCTAAAATGACTTATAATGTAATTGCAGGGTTATATTAAACATGAAATTAAGAAAAGATTTAAATTTGTTTTGAGGGTTTGCTCATTCACTTGCAAATCTGGTATAGCAAAAAAAATATTATTTGCTCGCCTATCTATATACCTAATTTTTAAACTAACCCATTCTTTGAACGTCGAAATTAAGTTCTGGCCCCCGCCCTAAATGGGAACGACCAGTAATTTCCCTTTTCGCCGTTTAGATATGTGTAAGAATATTATTCTTTTTTAATAAGAATTGATTCCAACAGGCCACTGAAATAGTAAGCAAAACGTCGAAATTAAATATTTTCTACAGTTTATATAAATTATAAGAGTGCGTCTACATTAATGTAAATTTAGGTAAAATAGTGTTTTTATTAATTACATTTTTATAATGTTATGAATTTTTATTTTTGCATGTTTGAATTTAAAGAATTTTAGATAATTTAATTTGGATTTTAGTATATTTGAATTATCGAATTCATGGAGATTTATTGCGATTTTTTTATCTTTTTTGGCTCAAAGGGCGTTAGCCAAGAAGGGCTATTAATGTCATTTTGGTATTTTGCGTTAGTTCACTATAAACGGTGTTTCACTTTCCAATTATTGCCACCAAACATAGCCCTGCATTATATTTAAAGAAATTAAATAATGAAAAATCTGCGTGAATGCATAAACGTTTCTTGTACTGTAAAACAACAACGGTACCTAAAGACATTAAACTTTGAATAACGTAGACCTCCACTCGAATATTGGCATCTGAAAGCCCGAATTTGGAGTTTGTTTTATTATCTACTTCCTATTTTGTAAATCTTTAACGAAATTTTTATTAACACGCTACAAACTAATAACCGATTTTAAAGCTAACAATGGCAACACTGTACCAAAAAAAAAAACATTTTTATCTCCCGCGCGAGATTATGTATCGAAAATTTTAAACATATGCTCTTTCTAAATTATTATGTGATATTGCTGTTGAGCTGAATTTTATGTAGTTTAACTGCAAAGAACATGATATTTAATAAATAAAGATAACACACAAAACGTTACAAAACACCCATTTGGGCGTAATATAAATTTGAGAGCTTTGAAATTTTTTTTTCTTAAAGAAAGTCCAAAACCTGCCTTTAGGCTCAAAATGAGATTTTGCGTTGGTTCGTTATCAAGGAGGTTAGAATAGATGAAGTAAGCACGGCTTCACAAAAATGAAGCCAAGAAAATGTCAATAATGTAATGTCACGACTTATCATGGCCACCTTGCTCATTGTAAACGGCGTATGACTTTTCAAATTGTTGCCAGCAAATATTATTGCCCTGTATTTTTTAAAGAAGTTAAACAATGAAAAATCTGCATGCACGTATGCATGTTCATCGCACAGTGAAAAACGGCGGTATTTAGAGCCATGCAATTTTAAATAACGAGTTCCTCTACTCGAACGTGGAAACCTGAGTTTTGAATCTCGAATTTGTTTTTTTATTTATTTCATATTTATACACATTTAATGAATTTTTGATTAACAAACTCACTGATTTGAAAGCAAGCAGTGGCAACATAATTCGATGTAAAATATTTTTTTACCTCCTGAGCTCTAGACTTTCGGAAAAATGTAAGATGTTTATGTTTCAATTTTAATTACCAAACTCGGCTCTATGAAAGCAATGTGCTACAGCGGCCGGGAATAAAATACTTTTATCTACCACGGTCAGGAACGCTGCCATTCAGTAGTCTAAAATGCTTGCAAATTTAGTCTGGAATGTTATTGAATAATAAACTAAGTGATTTAAAAGCAATAAGCACAGTTCTTGAGCACACATTTTTTTTCTGCTTTCTAATGTCTGTCATTTAAAGAAACATATACTAAAAACGTGAGATATCTACTCAGAGACATTCAAAATTCTTATGAAATAGCTCTTGTTGGTTTCATTAAAATCATTGTACTTTTTTCTTCTTTTTTATGATAAATTTTATGCCTCGATCTACTATTTAAAGTAATAGCAAATGTAATATGCATGTCAAACTGTAATACTTTATCGGAAATTCTAAAGATATGCCATTTTTAAATATTTTGTGACTTTGGTGTTGAATTGAACTTTATATAGTGTAAGTGCAAAGAACGTGATAATAAATAAATGAAATTAACACAAAAATGTTTAATAATGACAGGAAGAAAACGCAATCGGTCTTACTAAGAAAACTGAACATTGATATGTTAAACTGAGAAAAGTCTTAAAAAATATTAAAAAGTATGCCAAAAAATATGCCGGTGCCAAATACGCACCGGGAATTCTAAACGTACGCTACTATTCAGCTTTTAAAAATTTGTGATTTTAATGTTGACATGTATGTAGCGAAGAAAACGATCTTAAAATTAAAAAGACAATGAAAAAAAGGGGTTAGAAGGAGTGAGTAAAAGAGCAGACTGGTAGACCGCGAGCTCAGCGAGAACGTAAAAAACCATAACAAACCCTTTGGGCAACAATTACATCTAAAACCATTCAAACTTTATTTTTCATTACGCTGCAATTTTTTTTTAAATTTTGAATCGATTGAAGTGTTTTGATTATTACGATAATTCAACTTGAGATGTGAGCTGCAGTCCTCCTGGTAAGCGATCTTGTCATTTCGGGACAGTTGATGAGCACTGTATGGATGACGAATCAGAATGTTAGGAAAGATTGTAAGATCTGTTTCTTCTATTCCAGATAAACTAAACTAGATCCTACAAAGAAGCTGGCGAATTCCTGCACATGCGTAAAATGATACCAGCACAAAAGAAGGGTGAAAATAATCGTTTATTAAGTCCAAGTAATATAACAGAAAGAAAGGATCTTCGTGCTTTACAATAACACCGTCAACTTGCGGTGAAACTTAAACGTAGGATATAAATCAATTCAAAAGTCTAATTTCAATAGAGCTGAATTAGCACGTTAAGTTACAAATAACTTAGGTTGACTCACAAACCTAACAGGCTTGACAATTACTCGAAATGGCCAAAGGGCGTAACAGCATGATAGCGAGAGAGCAAAGAAAAGTGCGCTAACTAGCGAAAACACGATCTGAATAAACTCAGAGATTCCGCCTTTTAGATACTTAATTCACTTAACTTTACCTCCTGGCGAAGAAATGCGAGGGGACGTTGAGGAGTTCACGAAAGGTATCAAACTTTAAATAACTTGTTATGCAAAAATAAGGGAAACCCTACATCATAACGTAACTTAACATTCCAAAACGTTTCGTAAAGGGTCTCCAAGCGTTGTTTATATCGCTTTCTAGAAAAGAATGAAATTAACATTTTAGGAATAAATTGCTCTTTTTATTAATTTAAAGAAAGGAGAAAATATCGGTTCCAAATTTTAGATAGATACAAATGTTTTTAATTGCTGTACTTTTTAAATTGAAAATACGTATCGCAGTATCTTTATTATATGCTTTTTCACAGAATATTGCTCTTATAGATTGTGAAGATTAGAAGACACGAAAAGAGAAGCATAAGCTTGAGTTAAAAAAAATATGGCTTCGAAATTCTTTGAAAGTTTCCTTTAGAAAACTTTCACTAATTCTTTTTTTTACTTCATAGTAACCGAGTCCATTAACTCCTGTTCTGAGGCAAAAATGAAACTTAACAGCATCTTTAGTGTGACTATTTGGGGCACAGCTTTTATCGTGGGATGGGGCCGTCACCTACTTTAGCACAGTTGTCGAAGCTGTCTTCACGACTTGCCGAAAGTAACTCGGCAATCTTTCAAGGCGATTTTCACTTTTCTGTGAGATGAAGAAAACATTGATGTTAAAATAGCATCAATAAAAAGTATCCATTTTCTTTTTCAAGTGCATTTCATCATTCTTAATCGTATGATTTTTAACAGTTAGCCCGCTTTTTTTTTTCAAACACCCCTTTTATGTTTAGCTAAGATTGGTCTAATCAATATAGTAAGTATTGTGACAGAATTACAAATATTACATAGAGTGCTTGAAAATTCCTTCACAGTGATTTTATACTGAGTTCAAAGTTAACCTGAAAAAAAAAAAACATATTTCAGCCGATACGTTTCAAAATCACGGTCACTGTAATTGATTAAAAAACATAATACATGAAAACAATGTGTTAACAAACAACCATATACTATTGTATTTGTTACATTTTATACAGTTTCGTTATTAATTCTTAGCATCAGAAAAAGTTCAAAATCACTTCATTGAACCCATCCGGCGGCTAGGTTTTTAGATCATTATTAAAGCTCTTCCATTGATGATAGAAACATGTTTTACAGATTTTTAAGCTACGTTATTTTGCAGTTATCGTTCGAGAGATTTGTCAACATTTCCTATGACTCAGATAACTTGTCCTTCTCTCAAAAACAATTCATCTTCCATGCGGCCTCACAAAGCGCCAGTTCTCAGAGTGTTCACATTCGGCAAATTATACGATTTTTAATTTACCTTTATGATTTAATCAGTAATTACCTTATAAATAATTGATTAATCCATAATTGCTTAATCTGTAAGTGTTTAATAAACTTACTTAGGTAACGACTTAGGTGCCTACTTAGGAAGAATGCTTTATGCAATAATTTAGTTCTTTTTTTTATGAAAACAACGATTCTAACTGATGCCAATTAAGGTATCTAATTGATGTAAATTATTATGCCGCAAATAATTACTAATTGAAGAAAATAATTAATATCTATTTTCACATAAACAATATTATTATATCTAATTGACAAAAATAGCATCTAATTGAAGTAAACAATATTGATATAATGACGTAAATAATTAATACTTAATTGACATAAATAAGTTATGATACATCTGAATTGAATGTTTTTTAATATTTACAGATTTTACTGATTAATAACAGATGTTTCTAATGCATGTATTAGAAATTGGGAAATGGATTAGGAATGTGAGAGATAAAAGATATATAAATAAAAATTATGATTTACAAAGGCTCTTAATTTCTCATTTTTTTTCGATACTTTCTGCCTAGTAACAACTTTCTCAAAACTGCGCTATATCTGAAACCTAATTTCGTATTATACCACCTTAAACTTCTATATTGCTATAAGTTTTAGTCAATCAGATTAACGACACATTTTACTCTAAATACCTTCGCAGTCTAACTAACCTATTTCTCTGCCTACGCTTGCTAGCTAAACACGTCTCTTGTTTGGCTGCTTCTTTTAAAAATGTAATGCGTCGTCATCAAAATTGTAGGGTGCAGATTGACCCATTGTGATGGGACATGCCATAGGGCAATCAACAATTAACAAAGAGATATTTGGATTATCAAGTGATTTTTGTAATTCTTCAAAAGTTCTACGCATCTTCTACTACGTAATTAATATATTAAGTGATAATTTAAACTCAGACCTCTCGCATCTTCAAAATAATGTCTTCCTAGTCAAAAACTCATCTAGAAAAAATTAAATTAACTATTAAATTAATTATTGCTGATTCCAAGAAAAAGGGCAGACGTTTCGAAGGTTATCATCCTTTTATGATGCAATCACCAATAATTAAGCAAATCTGAATCGTTCTTTCTTCTTTTTCTTTTAGTCTATTTGAGTAAATATTTGATTTAGTATAATATCTAAATTCAGATTTTAATTCAAGTCAATTTAATTCTCAAGTAGATTGGTAAAATACTCCAAAACGATTCTAACTCTTAAGAAAAATACTGCAATAATATTGGGAAAACGCCGGAATATAATTTGAAAGAATATATGTAATAAATCAAAAATACCTAAAAACTTAATTTATACCTAAAGAAACATATTTATGAAAATAAATTTACAGGAAAAGAAAATTTAGAATTAAAATTTTGTCCTGTGAAATATAAAAGTTACAAAGTAAAGCCAATAGTTCAAATAATTACTTCCAAATATTTAGCTCTAACTCTTAATAATAAAATTGCTGCCATACTCGGTTTTTCCATTTTGTCGGAAAAACTTCTAGACAAATAGTTTGTTACTATTGTAATAGTTGCAGCAATTTTTAAGGGTTGAAACATATAAACTGATATATTAAAGAGGTCTAAAATGCAAAGGAAATATAACGGCTACAAATAAATTTATATATGAAAATTCGCATAAAAATTCTAAAAAAGAATGTTATTGATTGGTCTGTCGAAAGAATAATTTAGTGTTAAAATGAGGGTCTGAAGTCGGCGAGAAAATTACTCTCTTAGAATGACGAGGCATAGAAATTGAAAATGTTAGAAATGCAGAGCCAGAGTTGGTAAAAATATCTTTTAAAACAACAATTCCCTGCCAAAACGTCAAGGGAAACAGAAAAAAGTAAGAGAACAGTAAAACCTCATCACTCAGCATTGGCTGTTACTGGGATTTTTTTTTTTTTTGAAAATAAAATGATGGTTATTAAAAGAAAAGCATTCAGAAATTTTTATACTATTATGAAAGCAGGAAAAAGTACTCGATAGTAATTGAATTTATAGGAATTTAAAACAAATTTCCAATATATATGAATTCCAATACTAATAAACACTTCCTGTTTTACCCTACTTATCGGTTAAAGGTAATGCAATCATTACGACATTAAAGATTAAAGTTGATAGTTAACGCCGGGTTTTTTAAAGGAAAAAGTTAATAAATATATTGAAAATATAATTTATTACAATACTTTATAAAATACAATAAGTTTTTACTCTATTTTTTTCTGGAACGATAAAGCTAAAAATTATAAAATCTACTTTTGGTTTTAAACGGCTTATTACAGGAGATGAAAACTGGATACTATACAATAATATTACAAGGAAAAGACAATGAGGTAAATCAAAGGAATGTCCTTTAATAACATCGAGAGCAGGCTGCATCATCAAAGCAGTAAGGATTTGCTTGTGGTGGAACTGCAAAAGAATTCTAAACTATGAATTTTTGGCATTAAATCAGACTATAAATCTGAAAAATATTGTCCTCAGATGGCAGTTTAAAAAACACGAATAAAAGCAGAACACCTGGAACTGATCAGTTTTCGAGATGTTGTCTTCCATCAAGACAATGCTATGCGCCATACATGGATGAATGCCAGATAAAAAATACTGAGCATAGCTGAGATGTTTTGCATTACTCTCTGTATTTACTGGACCTTTATCTCTGATTGTCAACTCTTTGAATTTCTCTGAATGGCCTGGAGTTCACTCCCATGGAGACTAGTAAGTAAGACCTTATCGACTTCTTTACTTATAGACTTGAAGCCTTGTATAAAAAAAATAATTTCTCACCTGTCTGAGAGATGACAAAAGTTGCGGAATAAAACAGATATGATTTATTGAAGATGTTTTATATTTTTGTTTTGATTCCTTTGTATTTATCATCAAAACCTGAAGAATTTTTTCGATGACTTAATATTAAGAAAACATTCAGTTTTTTTAAATTGCTGCGAATAATAATTTCAAAGATAAACATAAGATATTAAATTTTTAAATTAATTAATATTATATTTTTAAAAAGACGTGAAAGATTAGTTATTATTTGTTACTCAGTGGAAATATTTGCCAAATCGCATGGATCACTGCTGGCCGCCGTAAATGCAACACACTGAAGGAATCATGCAAATAAAATGAAATTTAAAACATGCATTAGCGGAGGTGAAATATGCAAATGATTAGAATTTCAGCGCAGACGCACATCACGCACGCTGTGGCGCCACTTCAAAGCGCTATTTAAGGCCTGGAGTTTTCGACAATTGTGTTTTTCTTGTGCATTTTAAAAAAAAAAAAGATCAATTATGCCTCGTAGTAAACAGGGATCATCATTTGATCAAATATCCGAGTTCGACAGAGGAAGGATAGTGACCTACCGAGAGTAAGGATTGTCTTTCAGGGAAATCGGTAGTCGTGTTGGACGAACCAAACAACTGTAATGCGGATATGTGATCGTTGGATGCAGTACGACGGACCGACCTGTTCAATCGCATCCACCTCAGTGCACCACTTCACGTGATGACAGGAACATTGCGCGCATGACAGTGACGGATCGCTCAGTCACGTCACGAACCATAGCACAATACATTCAGTCTGTTACGCATCATCCAGTGTCTGCGCGTACCATTCGACGCCGTTTACAGCAGAGTGGTTTGTCCGCAAGACGACCGTTGCTTCGTCTACCCTTGACGCAGAACCACAGACGTCTCCGCCGCCAATGGTGCGATGAAAGAAGGATGTGGACGGGAGCATGGAATGAAACTGTCTTTACTGACGAGTCACGCTTCTGTCTGCAACCCGCGATGGTCGGATTCGAGTCTGGAGACACCGTGGAGAGAGGATGCTGAACAGCTGCGTTATGCACCGCCACACTGGTCCTGCATCGGGTATTATGGTATGGAACGGTATTGGAAATCACTCTCGCAGTCCTCTAGTACGCATTGCCGGTACTTTAAAGAGCCAGCGCTACATCTCCGAGGTATTATAGCCAGTTGTTATTCCTTACCTTCAGGGCTTGCCCACAGCCATATTTCAACAGGATAATTCGCGACCACACGTGGCACGCATTGCCCAAGGGTTCTGCGTTAATCGCCAGATTGAATTGCTTCCCTGGCCGGATCGCTCTCCGGATCTTTCGCCGATAGAAAGCAAGTGGTCCATGGTCCAGATCAACTTTGGCAACGCTTGGAAGCTGCTGGATCTGCTGTATCCCAAGAACACATCCAAAGTTTCTTTGAATCAATGCCGAAGCGTGTGGCCGCGGTAATCTCCAACAATGGCGGCTACTCTGGCTACTGATTCGGGAAGGAACCACACTTCACAGAAGTCTATAAATTTAATCATTTGGTACTTGGTCAACATGTTATCTACTAAATAAATTTTGTTGTGATATCTCTTGTCTTTCTCGGTGTTGCAATTTGGGTGTCCAGCAGTGTAAATGGCATGGAAGCTTAACATAAAATCACCCAGCGTAACATCTCAAAATATTTGGAAGGAATTTACTGAAGTAATTTCTGACATTAAAAGAAATACAATGTCACAAAATGCGAATACAAATCAATGTAGCAAAGACAAGCATACTTAAATGATAAGAAAATGTTATCAAATACACGTAAAATATATAGCAATAATTAACAAATTCAGGTAAAGTAAAATTTCATTAGTTTATAACAGCATGCATGATCACAATAAGTACCTGTGGGTTGTAATTCAGTGATGTTGGCCCGAAAATGGCCACTTCAATTTTGTCAACGAGTTAGATGTTTTTAGAGGATCACCTTATCATTTAATTAGAATTAGGTACCGGTTACAGACTACTTTTGGAAACTAAATGTTGTTATCTAGAAACCTAGGACATGAAAAAATGTAAACACGGGCAGTGACGTGTCGTAGAGCTTTCTTGTAGATTAAAAACTTGCTGACAATCACCCCAAACTGGATTAATATTCATGAGCCCGTTAGAAGCGTCAGAAACTTTCTATCTTTTGACGCGTTCGGTGGTTTCTCTTTTATTTTTTAATAAAGAAAGAAATTTAGGTACGAAAAAATAAAATGTTTTCTAATATCACGCTTCATTTATGACCTGCGCGCAAACATAATTGAATTAATTAATCGATTATTAATTATATTTGCGCGTGACTTAACATGCAAAAGCCTTTACGATCTCTTCTTGTTTTTCAGGTAGTTTTCTTCACAAGTTTGCAACTTATTTCTTTTTTTTTCCTTTTTTATCGTCCTCTCTCTTCTCTTGCAAGTATGAAATTTTTTGGTTCCGAGTTTTATGGCTACTGAATCTGCACATATTTCAATATTATTGATTTTCACATTTTATACGCAGAACATTTAACTTTGTTCACATTTTGCTTATTATCAACACTTGAATTTCTGTGGCTTTTTTAAAAGTTATGCAGTCAATGTAAATGATGTACACCATTCAAAGCGATTTTATGCTGATAAAAATTAAGTTTAAAATACAAAGAGAAGTATCAAAATATAAGTAGCATTTTGAAATATCAAATGTTCATAATTAAGTCTTGCCTTTCCTGCATCACGTTGATCACGTTAAAAGGCATTCCGTTATCGCAGTATTCATCATACAAGCAACCTTTCAACTTGCGAATTCCAAAGCCTGTTTGTTGTTTAGGATAATACCTTTATTCCAAAATAATGGCAACAGTTTCTAAATCTTTATTTATATTTCATGTATGCAATTGATATTTGATTAATTAATTTAGCTACTTTTGTTCATTGGTAATACATGATACATGTTATCAGAATGTTTTTTCCTCTCTCTTGTTTTTCTTTCTACAAGCCGTTTATTTATCATTAAAAAAATCATCATCATTCCATGTGCAAATTCATTCTATTTCATTTTTATATATACTGCTCATGAGAATTATAAACCAAATATTTAAACACATGATACATTCTTTTTAAAAAATATTGTTGCAAATGTATGCAAATGTTTGTGTCTATTTCATTCTGGTTTGGGTTTCATACACTTTGTAGTACTATGTATTATTTTGCTTATTTTAATGCATTTTATGTAATAATTTTATTGTGCATTTGTGTTTAACCAAATTTGGATGTACATATTGTGTTTGTAATGTTTCGTATATTGTGCCGTAAATCTTTTTAATTCGTTAATTTTGAAATGATCGACATTTCAGTTGTAAAAATAGCTCAGCTATATGGGCAGAAATCCTCGAGCCAAATCTTGATAACGCTTTTTTATACCCGCCGAAAATGTGACATTTGGATATTTTCCCCCAACTTAGCGAGATTTTGGATCTTTCCTGAAAATGCATTTTCTACGATCTAGCAATGACTTTTCAGGAAGCTTTCATAAGTGTTGGAGCAATGCCACAAATGCGGTTGTAATAAATCCTATGGCCAAATTGCCAAATATTCAAATCAAGGACTGTGAGCTTTTGCTTATGGATCACTGCTTTATAGTATATACGTATTATTTATAGTTGTTACTTTGCTGTACGAGCTGTGATTTACTTTAACAAAGTGTTATTTTTTTTCTCCTGTTCATTTGATGTAGTTGTTAAAGAGATGCTTGTGAACAGACCACGCAATGAAATAATGGCGGAATTTTTCTTACCTCTTTTTCTTCCCTAACATAGTTATGTGATTTATTATGCATCAACTCTTGCAGTTATGAAATGAAGATTAGCAATAGAATTCTTCTTGCACTGCTTCTTACAATTTTTAGAGTTGTCAGAAACTTCATCGTATATTTACAAATTATAAATATTTAATATATTTAATTTCTTATCTTTGTCAAAAAATTGTTTTAATAAGCTATTCCAATTTGAAAATATAGCTTTGTCTTTGTTTAGATTTTAAATCACCTAAATTTAGCTTTGTTTAGATTTTAAATCATCTAAATTTATTCGTAATATCAAATCCTTCAGCATGAAAAGGAAAGACAGAAATAAACGTCGGTAAAGCTGGTTTCACAGTGCATGAAAGTAGTATGCTAAAATGCAAGCATTGCAGGAGTTTCTTCAAGTTATTACAGCTCCAGGCATTCAAAGCGCCTTGTTTGCTTTGATAATATGCCTCCGAATCGAAGGTAAACAATAAAAAAATGAATAATAAATAACAATAAATAACTTTTCATATGAAAGCTTTAGATTTTGCCCTCAAATTTACTTTTATACCTTTGTAGAAACAAATAAATTTAGTAATAATAATAACCAAATTAAATAACGAAAGAAATTTTAATGAAGACAAACGATGATAACATGGGAGATTTTACAAGAACAAAAAGTAAGTACTTATAATTCATCAAGACATTTGGCAGAACAGGAATCTCTGCTTCTGCACTTGTTACTAGTCTCACATCTAAAATGCCCTTCTCCTAATTTATAGCTTTCCGAGCTCGTAATGGAAAGGATGACGTCATTTCTAGATTAGGTCATGGCTCCAAGCGACCGGCACCATATAAATACTGAAAACTATAAAAATGAAATATAGTAAAAACATTTAGGTTGTCTTTTTAAAACAATATCTTTTAATGTGAGCTCATAAAACGAAATCATTATTAAGGAAAAATATTCAAACTTAGAATTTTATTTTTTTTAATATAAAATTATACAAAGGCAAGAATAAAGTAAATAAATAAATGAATTAAAATGTATATTACTCCATAAATAATATTAGAGAAAGAAATATATAAAAAGGGTTCTAATCTATACATTACTATGAATTTTGTATATAGATAATAGAGCGGAGACGTTACAAATTTTGCAGTCGATCTATCATTAATATTGGAAAACTATTTCATTTATGACACGGTCTAAAATAACAGTTGTCGGAAAATATTAATAAATATGGATAAAACAACGTTTTTAAATCATTAATGACATATTCTTCTTCTCGCAAATGCAACATCTAAGATAAATGGAGGCCTTTATTTATAGCTCTAATGTATAGAGCACATCATATGACTTCCTTGTACTGTCTATTAAATTACACACGTTTTTTGCTGCATTTCATTCAAACTTATTTCCTCGAATTTCATTAGGGATATATTTTCATTCAATTAATTCAGTTCACTTCTAGGGAAGGCAAAAATACATAAAACTCAAAACATCTTCATTAAAAACTGTCAAATGCAGAAAAAAATAAAACAAAAAATACAGTTGAAAATAGTTTGAAGGAAATAAAAAAATTTTTTGATTAAAATTAGAGTACTCGTTGTTAACAAATAAGAATACAATAAATATAACTTCCTACGAAAATGTTGGAATAGATATTTAATTTCAAACTTTGCAACTTTTTATGTTATTTTCAAGTTGCTTTCAGGGATCGTTGATAAGTTACAATAATTCGAAAAAATAATTTAAATGAGGTACAGCAAAAAAAGTGATTATAATTTAGTAGGCCATACGAGGGAGTTATGTAGTGACCACATCAGACTTCTTTAGATTTGGTAAACTACAATATTAATTTCTAAGTAAAACGTTAATTTACTTTTTGATTCTACTATAAATAACTTTTATCTTTAGTAAAATATTGAATATAATGCTATATAATTCTAGTCTCACCTGTCCACTGTAAACGAGAAATGCCGTATTTTTGATGAAGAAACCTATAAGAAATATGAATCATATCGTAAATTTCTCATTAGGAGTTTCCTCCATGAAATAGGAATACTTACTGAAATCAGAGCCGTGGATCGTATTAAATCAGAGTATTATCGACACCAGTGAGAATGGATGCCTAGCAATGTGTTGATGAATGGTCCTTTCTTAAGGCGTGAAGTATTATCAGAGGAATTTTTTCTCTCATTTTTACTTCTACGAAACCCGAAGGCATCTAGGTAATTGATTACAATATTCTTCAGTGTCTTCGACAAAACAAAAATTCTTAGGTAGAACTGAGATTTGTTTTTGGAAATTTGCTTAGTAACGGAGAAAGGACAGCAGCCTTTTTACAGGCTTCAATTCTTTTGTTTATTTCTTCAATTTTCATATTATTAGGAGTAATGGATTCGTAGAAATTTAATAACTATAGCAAACGAGCAGGAATAATTTGATATTTTATCGAAATAAATAATACTCCATAATGAAATCATAAGCTATTTTCTCCTTCCTTTCCGCATTCCTTCGTGTTGTAATTAGAAGCATACTCTACGCATATTCTCGACAGGTCCACGTTTCGAGTGCCAGTGAGAACATTGCACATTTTTCCCATCTCCTGCTTCAGAAAACCTAACGACTCTACAGTAGCGCCCCAACTGAAAGGCAGAGGACAATAATTTACCATCACCAAAGTTTGGCGATTGGGTCCTCTAATCTCCAGCCGCTCTTTCAAAGGAAGGAGTATATAAGGTATTTTCTTCTTCGCTTCGGAATGCCTTACTGGTTAATTGGAAGCATATTTGACGCATATTCGAGAGATCCAGGATTCGAATCCCGGAGTGGGTATTGCACATTTTTCACGTCTTTTACTTCAAAAAGCCTAATAATTCTATAACGTAAACAGCTACAAATAACTCAAGTAGAAAAACGGAAATAAAGGAGGTTCTTGCGTTCCCGATATAGTTACAGATTAAGCTCTAAAGCAGTAAATAATCACTAATACTTGGACTATTCTGAACTAACTCAATCGGCTATCCGATCCCCATGTCTCCAAAAGCAGTCGTATGTATTAGGTTTCTCAGCATTTCTTGAAGTTTCATGGAAAATGGCTTCGAAACTTTATTGTCAAGAAACATCCAGAATTTCGCTACGATGACAAGAAATCACTGAATGTCACAACTTGGTGACCGAAATTGTCGCAAAACTATTGCTGAGCCCTATTAGGAGAATTGCTGCTGCTACGCCGGGCTGTTATTCAACCGCATATGTGGGATCGCATTTATGAAATGGAAGAAAACTTCTGTCGCAAGTTTAGGTTTTTGTGAGTAATTCTGTATAGAAAGAAAAATAAAATAAAATAAAAATTTTAAAAAGAAAAATGTCTGAAAGGGTTCAGATTTTAACAATCTTCCAAACGGGCTCTTTCAAAGTTTAATATGTTTTACCAGTACAGACTATCAATACAAATGGTCCAGGTGGAATAGCGAAACGTATCATATGATGAATACACATTTAAACTAGTATGGGAACGTTATAAAACAATACAAATGGTCCAGGTGGAATAGCGAAACGTATCATATGATGAATACACATTTAAACTAGTATGGGAACGTTATAAAACAATACAAATGGTCCAGGTGGAATAGCGAAACGTATCATATGATGAATACACATTTAAACTAGTATGGGAACGTTATAAAACAATACAAATGGTCCAGGTGGAATAGCGAAACGTATCATATGATGAATACACATTTAAACTAGTATGGGAACGTTATAAAACAATACAAATGGTCCAGGTGGAATAGCGAAACGTATCATATGATGAATACACATTTAAACTAGTATGGGAACGTTATAAAACAATACAAATGGTCCAGGTGGAATAGCGAAACGTATCATATGATGAATACACATTTAAACTAGTATGGGAACGTTATAAAACAATACAAATGGTCCAGGTGGAATAGCGAAACGTATCATATGATGAATACACATTTAAACTAGTATGGGAACGTTATAAAACAATACAAATGGTCCAGGTGGAATAGCGAAACGTATCATATGATGAATACACATTTAAACTAGTATGGGAACGTTATAAAACAATACAAATGGTCCAGGTGGAATAGCGAAACGTATCATATGATGAATACACATTTAAACTAGTATGGGAACGTTATAAAACAATACAAATGGTCCAGGTGGAATAGCGAAACGTATCATATGATGAATACACATTTAAACTAGTATGGGAACGTTATAAAACAATACAAATGGTCCAGGTGGAATAGCGAAACGTATCATATGATGAATACACATTTAAACTAGTATGGGAACGTTATAAAACAATACAAATGGTCCAGGTGGAATAGCGAAACGTATCATATGATGAATACACATTTAAACTAGTATGGGAACGTTATAAACCTCCTGTATATTTGAAAAGTGGAAAAAATATATAACATTATTCTATAAAACCATTTAATGCATGCTATATATAATAAATTAAACATATCACACATTAGATGCACTTTTCTTTAATTCAATTAAATTAAAATGGGGATATGAATAATATTTTAAGCACTGCATCTACTGTTTTTAATATCTTAGTTTGTTAATAAAAAATAGGCAGATTAAATTTTAAAGCTAAATATCTTACATTTTATCGGATGACAACACACTCGAAAGAGAAGAGAAACATTGCAAAATCGCGTTTCAAGACTAATAACCCCAAAAATGCCTATTAGAGAAATGTATAAGAAAGCAAGAAAAACAATGTGCCGTATAATGACATCGTAACTTCGGAACTCTAAATAAATCAAGTCCCAAGAGTTATTTTTGACGAGGATTAAACGATCGGTAACCCTATAAATACGACTGCATTTCAGCAATTAGTTCAGATATTCAATTTAGTGCCATGCGCGTAAATTGAATATTAGACTGCGCTCTATGAGTGAGTTTTATGAAATGCGATAGTCTTCTCCTTGTAAACAGAATTCTTCTTGCCTCCTTTTTTCTCCTTGGGCTATTTGCAGCTGTTTATTTAGCTGTAAAGCTGTTATTGATTTCCACAAAATTTTAATTTCTTCTTGTTCTTCAGGTTTAGTTACTGAGAGGATCTCAAACAACCCACAGCGCGCAGCACTATGTCTGCCTTTTCATTTTGCATTTCGTTTTCTATTTTATTGTACTTGTTAGCAAAAAATTGTTATTAATATCGAAACACGATTTTACATTGTTTCATTTATCATTCGAGTGTGCTGGCATTTAGCAGAATGTAAAATATTTATCTTTCAAATTTTATCTGTCTGCTACTGATGAACAAATTAAACTACTTAAAAGCAACAGATGCAGTTCTTAAAACATTATCTTTTTACTTTTGAATCTGATTCCGTTTAGGAAAACTGCATTTAATTTATGAAATGGAATAGTTAAAAAACTTAAATATTTTTACAGAATTACGTTATACATTTCTCATTTTTCAAATATATAGAAGATATATAATGTTGTATAAATAATAGAAGATATAAAGTCGAAATGTATATCCATATATTATCCTGTAAAATGTTTCTTTCAATTGATAATCTTTGAAGATAAACCATAAACTTTAAAAGAGCCCTTTTAAGTCAATGTTAAAATCTGAACCCTATCAGATTTTTAGCCCGAGAGGGTTACTAGTCTCAAAACGCGATTTTTTCCGTTATTTTCCTTTAATGCTTTGTTCTGCTTTTCATTCGAGTCTGTATTACTAAACTATGACAGCTGTGAACAAATAACGCATTTCTTTAAATGTTTCTATACATAGGTCATAAAGGATTATCGTGTCAGTGATCTTTACGTTTTAATGATATCTCCTAAACTACAGTCACTTCCAAAAGTTAAGCAAGAAGATGTAAAATGCAAACAAATCAACAAATACTGCTTTGATTGACACAAAATTCTGCAGGAAAGTAGCATATATATTTATGCATAAAACAAAATCAATAATTATTTACAGAAATGAAAACAATATTAAATGTTTCTAAGATATCAGATAATGACATACCGAAGACTTAAGCAGAATTATATGTAAAGTGAAAATAAGCAGCATAAAATGAAAAAAGGAAATTAACCACCGCAGAATTAAGCAATCGCCATTCTTCTTGTAGGGTAGTTTTCAGCTCAATAAGAGTGGCTGGAGGTGGAAGACGTTAAGATACAGCACGACCGAGAGCATCCCAAAGATTTTCAATGGGATTAAAGTCGGGCGAATATGCTGGCTACGCCATACGCGCAGTCCCTTCACTCTCCAGGTAGACATTGACGATGACAGCTCTGTGGGGACGTGCGTTATCGTCTATTAAAACAAAGGCAGGGCCAACTACTGCAGCGTACAATCTCACAATGTGTTCTACGACTTTATCTCCATACCGGACAGCCGTCAAAGAACCTCGTTTAAAGATGTACAGTTTGGTGCGGTATCCTAATCAGACACATTCCAATTGACATGTTTCCGGCACCACTGTAATCATGCCCCTCTTCATTGGTCAGATAGAGGAACACAAACTCGAGGTACCCGGGCGTACGGTCCACTCATATGTAATCTTCGGCGTACATTAGCTGCAGATATCGCCTTACCAATGGACGCTGTAACCATAGATGTCACACGTGTGGAGGTCGCTCAGCGATTCCGCCTGGCTACAATAGCAATATATCGATCTTTCGCGGGGGTTGTAACCCTTGTGCAACCGGCTATACGGGCCTTCGGACAACTGTCTGTGCGGTTTGGAATTGTTTCCATAAACGTGAAATTACAGAATGATCAGAGGCCGAAGAAAAGACCAACATCTGTGATCGACCATTTTGCTTCAATGCTCCCCTCAGAATCTTCCATTCGTCTTCTGGAAGTCATACAAACACGTATGTCTTGAAAACAAATTGTACGAAAGTTTTAAACACCTTCTGTCAGCACTTACAATCAACTTCTGTGACCCTCCATAAAGCTAGCTTCTTATAAGACTGCCTTTTTTGCATAATTCTTGACATGAAAGCGCAATTGGCTGTTACCTAACATATTTGAATACTTCCATCTACCTCTGCATCGAATTGTATCCTCTTCAATTCTGATTGGCTTCCGGAAATTAGCATTTTCCTCTCCGTGCTTAACTTTTGGAAGTGAGTGCATATGGAATATTTTAACACGGTTTTTGAAGTGCGCAGAAATGTTCAAACTAAAACATATGAGCTTTCCAGAAAATCAATAGTTTTGAATATTTAAAGGTTGTGAGACCCTTAAATTGAACTACGTATGTGCAACTGATACTTAGACACTAATGTAATGAATATAATGAACTTATACAATTCTGGTACCTTTAATACACATAGAAAATACTAACTGATATTTTAAAATATATCGTGCCAATTCCTGACTTAAATAAAAAAATTTCCCTCATAATTAGCACGTTCAGCTAGCAAATGGAAAATTCTTCGTTCGGATACTGGATAAGATATAGGTGCTTTCTCTTATTTCTGTCTTCAAAACCTTCGTTATTTCCTAAATTTATCTAATATTTAAAAATTGTTTCTGTAATAATAAACACAAGATATTTCGAAATTCTAACAAGCTTTAAAAAGGAAGAAGACGTATTTCACTGCCTTTGACGGTAGAAATGTCCTTAGTTCAGTCTTTTTAAAATTTCTGAATTTTGGATTACTTAACGATATCAGGATGCAATTTTTTGTATTACGTTACCTATTTTACATTATGTATGCTTTTACATAGCGTTACATTGCATAATATATGCCAGTCACAATCCACTTTTGGAAGTGTTATCACCGTGCAAAACATACGATGTTTAATTTATATTTCGCACACCCGAGGCATAAACAATTGTTAGATTTAGCAAACTGACCGATTAAAAAAAAGTAATAAATTCATTTTGTTTCATTATATCTTAATTTGTGTTTTACGATTAATACATCAAATGTATATAAATTAAATTGCTTTAATTTGTTTTCAAGAAAGAATGCTAGAAATATCTTTCATTGACTACTTTTATTTCAGCGAGTAAAAGAGAATTCTACCTCTCTATATTACTTACTTGGTACAGGAAAACATGAATATTAAGATTATTACTTATCATACAAAAAAAAATGTCATACTTCATTTGCTAAGAAATGAAAAATGATTACACATTCCTTATATTCAGCGAGTTGTTGTAGTCGACAAATTGTAATATAAATTAAATATATATTTAAGTAATACGATAGAATATTAAATTTAACAACCTGACGTTGTTTTTATTTACCAAAAGAGCCATTTATTGCCTTCCGATAGTTTAAACGGCGAAGCAATAAATGAACCCTGAAAGGAATTTAAAAACCTTATTCTTTACCGGATAGCAAATACACGAGAACTGGTTATTTTACAACATCTTCTGTGGGTTCCAAGCAACTTAAGCGATATCTATTACCATAGAAAGGTGTTACATTTGTTCTCTGAGGTTAATTATCATAATAAAAATAGTTAACCATCGAATAAACAGACACAGAATTAAAAATATCTCAAGGTTATTCTATCTCACTACTTATGAGTGCTTAAATTAGAATATACAAACACAAATTTTCCAGCCAACCTGAGCCTTGTTTAAAACTCCAATCCTTCTTTCACAAAGACTATAAATTCAACAGTTCAAGTCTAACTTAGGCAAAGACTGAAAGCTAAAACGCGACAGTATTGATGTACGTGAGTCTGCAGAACAGAAATGTGTGAGATACTGCCGTATTCACCAAACCTGGCACTTGCAGAACATATTTTTTTCATAAACAGGGATGTCACTTCACAGCTCTTATGTTAATAGCTTTGAAGAAATTCAGAAACTCATAAGCAATGACTTAAACAGTATTCCAAGAGGTGGATCCTATGAAGGGATTGACCAGTGGTATGAAAGTGCCAACCGTTGTATGGAATTACAAGGCCTGTACACTGAAGGCTAAGAGCAAAAATGCTTTTTTTAAACGTTCGACTTTGGACGAACATATTCTTAACCCGTTTTAGATTTACTTTATGTACGTAGTATTTCAGGTAACAATACAATTTAGAAGGTGCCCTGAACAAGTCCTTGAACAACTTTAACAGATTGATTTCTGGGAATGAAACAACTTATACCTTTGATGTTGGTGACACTTGATTGTGAAATCAAGGTTCAAAGATTTCGTGACACGTGGCGCATGTCACCCAACTTCGACACCCGTACTACTGGTTTTACACAAAATATTTAATTTCCCAGTTTAATTCTTAAATTTAATATGCTTATATTAATTCCTTAAGATGGAAAGTTTTTCGTAATGTATTTAAAGAATTTTTAGCATATTTTTTCTTTTAGATGTACAATAGTCATTAAAATGCAGCATTTTAAAGAAAAATTATATAAAAATACGCTATCTTCTAAAGTGGAAATGTTTAATAAAATCGAGGCTAATTTACAGTTTTAGTGCATAAACATAATTTTCTTACAGTGTCGTAAAAAGGAAATTTAATTGCAGAGAATTATCCTTTTGCATTTCCTTTTGCACGTATTAGTTTTAACACTAAAGCTTAAAATTACAAAACGTATATGCAACCAAAAAAAAACCTACAGAACTCAAGAAAATGCCCTAATTTAATTATTCACAGCTCGCTAAGCAGTAATATGTTTTAGTCAGAAAAGTCTCATAGATCTAAAACGTCTAATATGGATTTGCATTTCTGAAGGTTTAGGAAGTTAATAAATATCATTACTTCTGATTTCCTTATGTCATATTCATATAAATGCACGAGAAGATGTTTTCAACTCAAAGTAGTCATAAACTACTTCGATAATTTCTACAGTAAGTTTAATATGAACATAACAAGCAAGTGATTCCATGGAATATTTGTCACTTACAGCTCAATCTATTCCCGTAATCGCGCAAAGAATCTCTATGCAGTCTTAATAGTTTCCTTGTGCGTACTTTTAATAACAGTCAGTTTTCCTTGAAATATATTGTGTAAAATTATGTCTTTTCATGGACAGACGGCCCAGCGTACTTTGCTGTGTAAAAGTAATTTAACTTAATTTGTTAACGTACGTAGTATTGTACTTAACGTATAACAAGCATCCACACAATTTAACACTAGAAGACATTTTTACTGCTTTCGTCATTTCACCGTGGATTCCTAAAAAACCCTTTATCTTAAGAAGTGGCAAATTTTTGGATTTTCCCAAAAAATATCAAAAATTATTGGTACCAAAAATTAATTGAATAAATTTAAAATTAACGAAGATATTATTAGTTATACCTAAAAGCGCCATGAACATTGACTGCTGGTAATACTAAAAAGTGCACGAAAGCAAAGGAGGTTTTGAACAATGAAGAAAATTGGACAATATCTTTAGAAGAGGTTGATGCTTTTATTGCTATTATTTATGCAAGAGGAGCATATGGTTGCAGTGATATGGATCATGATTTTTTTGTGAAATAATGTATGGAGTCCTCATTGTTTTTCGAGAAACGATGTCTCGCAATCTTTTTCGTGATATTATGAAATATCTAAGATTAGACTTGAGGTCAATTACGACTCAACGTTTAGAAAGTGATAAGGTTATACTTTTTCATGTATTTTTAATAAATTTATACGGAACTGTGCAATTTCCTATAATCCAGGGAAAATCTAGTTGTGGATGAGCAGTTATTTCCATCCAAAGCCAGACAGTTTATGCCAAATAAACTAGACAAATTCGGCATCAAATTTTGGATGCCAGTGGATGTAGACTTGAAGTCATAGTCATACATCAAAGATATATCGAGAAGTAAAACTGAAGATCTACCTGAAACTGTAGTATTGTGTCTTCTAAGCCGTTATTTGGATTCAGGTAGAAATTTGATTACAGATAAGAAGACAGCGAAAAGAAATTTCGCATGAAGTAAGGAAATCACAAACCCGGCTATTTGAAACAGTTTTCTAAAGAATGGTGATACTACACTGACGGTCTATCAGGGAAAAAGAAGAAAAATGTCCTACTTCTAAGTACCATACATCCGAGTATAAATATAGACTCCGAAAATAAGAAGAAACTTCCAGAAACAGTAGAGTTCTAAAACAAAACCAAATGTAAAGTTGATATCCTTGACCAGATAACGGATAAATATTCTGCTATAAGTAAATGGTCTATGTATGTTTTTTTGTAATACTCTGGACGTAGCATGAACGGATGCCTACTTTATCTACCTTGAATTGAGTAATAAAAATATTGCAAGGGGAAGCTTCCTATTTCAACTGGCAGACGAATTAAGAGAGCTGCATTTAAACAGAAGAAAAAGCACAAGATTGCTCCAGGAAATTTCCAACACTACCAAGGGGCTCTCGAAGAAATACAAGTGATGTGTGTAAGAAAGTGCTCATATTCTAAGTGCTGAAACCGCACTTCCTCTATTGAAAATGTTGTGTTGTGCAAAAGTTGCGGAAAGCTATAAAATGCCTTTTATTAAGGGTGAGTTGAAATTTATAATAATATAACTATTTGTATAAAAATAATTTGTTGCTCTTTAAAGAAGGTCTTAAAGAACTATAATTAATATTCTTAAAATCATTATAAAGCACTTGTATTTTAATATATACATTTCATTCTCTGAGCAGTCAATTTGACTGCCGTTGGCGCTTCTAGGCAGGAAGAAAGCTCGGCGCTTCTAGTGTTAATAATCGAAAAATGGCATTATTCTTGTTACTGAACTATATAAGGCATTTTCTCCCTCCTTCCAGCTTGCTTTCTTGATGTAACGGTAGACTTGAACTTGGTGGGTATTCGAGAGGTCTAGGTTCGAGCCCCAGCGAAGATATTGTATATTTTTCACATCCTCTGTTTCCAAATATCCTGGGCATCCGAATATCAAATCTCACAAATTACCAGAAATATATCACATTCGTCAACTTAAAATCTTCATGTAGCCTATTTAACAGATTTGAATTTTAATCTGAAAGACTAGAAATTTGAAAACATTAGTTCCATTGATGTCCAGTAGAAATATGCAGTAAAAAAGGAAAGCGATTTTTCCATTTTCATTTATATCTAGATCACCATATCCTTTGTGAAAACCTTTTAAGCATTACTGTTTCAGCTTATCTAGCAAAGTCTGCCAGGAATTTTCAAGTAATATTGAGGTCTGCTTTTTCAAAAATTCTCTAAACTAATTCTAAATTACTTGTATATCTCTGGGAATTGATAATCTACTGTTAAATCATGGATGTCTCTAACAGCTTATGCCTTGACATATGAATTCTGCCCACGTATATGCCTTAAGTCATTCAATTATGCTTCACTTCATGTACATCTTTTAAGTAAATGCGAGAAACATATGAACGAATTCTTAAATTTTGATTTTCTTTCACACGCAAATTTCAAACTTTGCTCTTTGAAAGATTTATGTTAATTTCCTTCACTTCTTCTTAACAATGTTCTTATTTGAAAAATTTGGGGAATTCAACTTTGGTAAGATTTTAAAACCTCTTAAATTTTAGTGAGAAGAAAATTTAGGAGTCATTCTATCATTAGAAATTACCATTTTATGGTACATTAGAGTTTTAAAAGATCTGAAATACTTTTACAGTTGCGAGTCTAACAATAAGAGAATTCTCGCATAATCCTTGAACGATACGTTAAAAAAGTAATTATATGAAATTGTGTATGTTATATTCGCATAAAGAAGTAAACGTAATCTATAAAGAGTGATATTGTCCGTGATATTTGAAAAACAGCTGATAGAAGAAATGAAAATAATTTATGAAGGACATTAAGTTAGGATATTTCGTTGAATGAAATGATTAAAAATAATCAAATCTGCTATGTCTAAAAGAGAGCTGCACTATTATTAAATAAAGCGGTTTTAATTTACTTATGCATACAATAATTTACACCTCTCTCCAGTACATTGGGATTTTTTACACTTTTTTATTTAGTGCTTTTCAGCTACTTAATGCTTTACAGATATGCATAAATTTGTTTTTTTTTAATTATCATTATTTTTTCACTCACGAGTCTTGGAGAGAGTCATAAGTGCATGAAATATTGCACTTGTAAGGTTTTAGTTAAACTAACCAAGTTTTATTTTAATTTAAATCTTTCTATCTCCTGTCTGCTTCAACTTCCCGTCAGAAGAAGCGCGCGTTTTCAGTTTATAATAATTTGAAGTACAGCCAAGTACTATTTAAACCAGAGGTAGAAACCTCTTAGTGTGAGAGAGCTTTTAGTCTCAGATCACGGTCATTCTGTTCGACGTTCGCCTGACCAGCTAGCAGCTAATTATAAGCCATAGTGCTTACTACGTGATTGCATATTGAAATAAATTGAAGTGCGCTAGTATTAGTATTTCTTGCTACGCACCAGTTAGTTAGAGGCCAAACTCCTCGATTTGCTCTGCGAGCAAAGTTTAATTTAATTTCTATTTAGGTTTAGTTTAAATTTATTTGATTGTTAAGTTAGGCCCAAGTGTGGTCTTTTACTTTCTGTATCTCTCCCGAGTTGGGAAGTGTGTAAATAATAGTGATTTAATAAAAGAGGATTTCAAACGCCTTTCAAGTGCAGTTATTCTCCAGCACAGTATCTACATCAGAACAAAGCCAACATTTTTCAGCTCCCTGTTCCAGTTCAGGACATGAGGATAAGGACCCAAGTACTTCACAATGTTCCCTAAACAGATGCACCGAACACTCATTCCTGACAGTGGCGCCCGAACAAAAAGAAGAGGATGGCCTCAAAGACAAGAAGACGAACCTGAGATATCTGCTGTACCTGTCCAGAATCCTGAGATAGCACCTCCTGGCCTAGAAGGATTTGGCTACATCGTACAAACCATGAGAGCAGCCATGAAGCCAGCGGCAAGTTTTGACGGCAAGACAGCCGTAATTAATTTCCTGGAAAAGCTAGACTCCCACTTCATGCTATATCCAGTTCACGAATTTCAGAAAGTCGCTCTCGCTACCAGCGCTTTGAAGGACCAAGCGCTAAGTTGGTTCAAGTGCATTGGAAAGAATCTCTTGGGGGAACCAGGAAACCCCACATATACGTATGAAAATTTCAAAAATTCCTTGGTGAAAGCATTTCCTGTAATACGAGACCGAGCCAGACTGGAAGCGGAACGTTTTAGTCGATATCAAGAAAAAATAGAAGATTTGTCTAATTTTATTTTGAGAAAAATTCAAGTTTTCAAGCTTTTGTATGGAAGTCGCCCAGATCCTGAAGTTATTAAATTATACTTCCTAGGCTACTGCCCCAAGTTCAAGATTTCATCGAGCTAAGAAACCCAACGACATTAGACAGATTATTTGAGCTCGCAGTACAATTTGAAAGCCGAAGAACAGCCGACAACGAGCGACGACGCCAATTTGAGCGAAGAAGTCAGTGGAGTTCGCCAAGACCCCAGCAGAAGCAAAATCAAAGTTACGGGAATAAGGCGAAGCAATGGCCGAAAAAAGATGTGTCTCTTAAATCGAGCGGCGAACGAAGGGAATTCAATAGAAGAACAAGCAAAGATTCTGAGGGCAACCAGAATAAGAAGAATTTAAATTAAGAGGGATTTTTTCAAGGAAGGTGAAGAAGCCCATAGCAGCGCAAAACCCTTCCAAAATCAATTTAAACACCGTGGTCGTGAAGAATTTGAGTTTACCGAAGATTGAAGTTCTAATTAACAACATACCGGCGAAGGCCTTCTTGGATACAGGAGCCCAAAGTAGCTTTATATCGGAGAGATTTTTTCAAGAAACACTTTCGCCGTTACAGAATTTTTAGTGCAAGAGACACGGATGTCATAGCGGCCCAAGGGCAGAAGTGTAGCTGTTTAGGAAAAGTACCGTTGTTCGTGCGTATCAACAACGAACAGGTAAAACTCTTCTTTTATATTGTGCGAAACCTGCAAACATGTATTCTTCTAGGTGTGGACTTTTTTAGTTTGGCAGAAGCAAAAATTGATTTCAAAGGGGGAGAGTTGACGTTAAATATGAAACCAATAGAAGCCAAGAATGATAAGCCCCTGCAGCTGGACTTGCAACATTTACCAGCAGAAGAAAAGGAAAAAATCCAGGGCCTGGTAAATGAATTTTCGAATTTATTTAGTGATGTACCGGGTTTCACACAGGTTGTTAACCACGACATTGACACGGGGGATGCTCAGCCAGTTAGGCAAAAGCCTTACCGCTATGACAGGGTCAAGGAAGAAATAATTGAATGTCATATTAAAGAGATGTTAAAGAATAAAATCATCACGCCAATTTCTAGCAGTTATGCTAGCCCCGTTGTCCTATGTAGGAAAAATAATGATTATCCGATTACGCACCCGAAGCGGTGTCGTTTTGCTATAGATTATCGCAAGTTAAATTCAGTTTCAAAATATCCTGTATATCCGTTGCCGATAATTGAAGAAATAATTCGAAATATTTCGTCTACAAAATACATGACTACTTTAGAACCACGAGCGGCTAATTTCAAATTGGGGTAAAACCCGAAGACGTACACAAAACCGTGTTCATAACTAAGTCTGGCACGTACGCATTTCTTAGAATGCCTTTTGGTTTATCCGGCGCGCCGGCAACGTTCCAAAGATGTATGGACATCGTCTTAAGACCAGTCCTTGGTAAAAGCACGTTCATATATTTAGACGATATTATAACTACGAGTAGTAATCTATAACAACACTTACAAGATTTAAGAAAAGTGTTTTCATTGTTAAATGAAGCTGGTTTAAAGATAAATGCGTCCAAATGTAAATTTGCCGCAAAAGAGTTACGTTATTTAGGATTTAAAATTTCCCAAAAGGGAATCGAAACTGATCAATCAAAAATAATAGCTATTAAAAATTATCCTGTTCCTAAAACAGCGAAGAAATTATCGTCGTTTCTTGGGATGTGTTCATACTATCGGTCCTTCATTAAAGACTTTGCAAAAATAGCTGAGCCGCTGCTAAAGTTGAAAAGAAAGAAAGCTAGGTTTTCGTGGTCAGCAGAAGCCAACTTGGCGTTTCAAAAACTGAAAGACGCATTGACTCAAGCTCCCGTCTTAAAATTTCCAGAAGGGGATAAAGGATTAGAGATTTCAGCGGACGCTTCAGATTTCGCGATTGGCGCGGTGCTTTCCCAAAATGGTCAACCCGTTGCCTTTTTCAGTCGAACATTAAATGAAACCCAGAGAAACTATTCCGCAACGGAAAGAGAAACTCTCGCAGTGTTATCATCAGTACAGAAATTTCGTGTGTTCTTTGGAAGTTCTCCAGTAACTGTATATACCGACCACGCGGCGGTCACTAGACTCTATTCTGGAAAACTTTATTACCCGGATTAATAAGGTGGGCTCTCAAATTACAGGAATATAACCTAACAATTAAACATACGCCGGGAAAAGAAAATGTTGTGGCAGATGCTTTAAGCAGAATTAACTTAGATGAAAATGGAAGTGTAATTAAGATAGCCATGCTGACATCCAAAGTATTAGATTCTCGTGAAACAGTAATAGCCGAACTCAAAAAAGATCCGGAGTTCAAAAATATATACAATTATTTGGCCGACCCTGAGAATTTCAGTCATCAAGATATTGTGCCGATAAGAAATAGGGCCGCAAATTACAAAATAATTGATGGACTGTTATTCTATAGGAAAACAACTAATGAGAACCATGAATATAGACCGGTTATCCCAGCTAGCATTAGATTGAATGTATTAGAAGAGTTGCACGATTGTGCCATTTCGGCTCATTTAGGTATAAGAAAAACTGTCCAAAGAGTTCGCGAGGCGGTTTTCTTTCCAGAACTTCAAAAGTTTACTAGGGCGTATGTCCAGTCGTGCCCAACATGTCAATTAAATAATTATGTTAATTTCCACCCGGCCGGGTTCCTAAATAGTATTAAATCAGAATTCCCAAATCAAATAATAGGCATCGATTTATTGGGACCTTACCCTAGAAGTAAAGTTAACAAAAGCCGATATCTTTTAGTTATAGTGGATCATTTTAGCAAATGGTTAGAGTTAATTCCGTTAAAACGCGCGTCTGCAAAAATTGTAGTAGATTCAATTCTAAATAAGTATATTTTAAAATACGGGGCGCCCCTAAAAGTTATTTCCGATAATGGTCCCCAGTTTGTTAGTAATATGTTTGAGGAAATGTGTGCAAAACTGGGCATACGTCATCTAAAGATGGTCCCGTATCGTCCGCAGTCAAACATAGCGGAACGGGTGAATAGAAATATAGTGAAAATAATTCGAAGTTATGTGAAAAACTGTCACTCTACCTGGGATAGCCATATAAATGAATTTGCATTTGCCCTTAGGACCGCCAAACAGGATACTACACAAAAAACACCCGCTGAACTGTTTCTTGGAAGAAAAATTTTAACACCCTTAGATAAACTTTTCTTTGTCCAGGAAAGGGCAGAAGAATTTAAAATAAGTGATATACAAAAGTTGATACGGGAAGCGACGGGAAATATAGAAATGGCCCAGAGAAAACAAAAATTATATTATGAAGAAAAGAGAAGAGGGGTCAAGTACAATGTGGGAGATGAAGTTTTGAAAATAAAACATAACTTGTCAAATGCCCCAGAAGAAAAGGTGGGGAAATTCTTTCCGCGTTTTGAAGGCCCTTTCATAATTGAAAAAGTCACACAGGCAGTGGTTATATTAAAAAGAAATGATGGACAAACAATCACAGCGAATGTGGATCAAATTAAGCCGTTCTATAATCGCAGCAAAATGGCTGTATTTAAAGATTTTTTTTAGGATCCGAGGCAATCGATTAGCCAGGAAGATGTACTTCAGCGAAAGCAGCAGGAACCAGCTGCAACGGCATCGAAAAGTCAAAAAAAGAAAGCTCCCCCTCAACAAAGTAGAAGTAAGAACTAAAAATGTGGATTCAAAAGAAAGTCTCACGATGCAGGTGAGCAGATCTACGAACGGACCTACGAGCAAAGCAAGAGACGAAAGCAGAATGGGCAAAGAAAGCTCAATGTATCCAAAAGAACTGCGGAATCATCGGACAGGTGCCTGTGAAGCAAGCAGCCTTGATTGCAGCCTGAGAATCAACGTCCTGAATACAGCAGGAACCAGGAGCAGCAACGAACAAGGGCCCAGGAGCGAAGAGCCCAGTCCACCAAACGCCCAGCAGAGCAAACTCCTCCTCAGAGCAAATAGGCGAGGATACAACGACGGAATTGTAAAAGGAAAAGAGATGAGCAAGCTTCCAAGGACCAACAACCAAAGTTAAGGAGACTGAATCAAGCTGCAACATACTCAACCTTCAAGGGTTGGGCCAAGAAAAGGATGGATGACCACAACAAGATAAGTAGAATTTCGTATTCAAAGTTTAGTTAATTTTCAAGTGTACTGCAAGTTGCAGGGTCGATTATACCTCAAGCGAGGTTGAGTTTTACGCCAAGTGGGCGATAAGTTCTCATATTGAAAGAAAAATGTTTTTGTTTAAAAAATTGTAATTCTGCAAAGACTTAAAATTACTTAATGTTTGTAAATAGATTAATTTTGTAAAAGCAATTTTACAAGCCACATACCTAGTTAAGGAAAAGTTCCTCCCACGAGATACCGCTTCCTGGAAATAACTGCACTTTAAATGAAATATGTATCATAAATTTGTACGACGGTCATGCACATTTAAAAATTTATTATGCAACAATAACCACAGACACCATAAATTAAGTGAATATTAGCAAACATTATATCATGCCCTATATAATTACCTATATCACGTATCTTAAATCATCGTATTAAAAGCATAAAAATATACACAGAAGATTTATTCTGAACAAAGGGAATATTTAAGACACGCATTTCAAAATTCAGGAATGCTGGTCCGTTTAGTCGATAATCAATTACTGAGTTTTATTACTGTGTAAGAGCCTTTGAAAATAGCCCTAAAATCACTTTTTATATGATTCCTATAAAAAGCAACTTCCATTTTTTTATAGAAATGAAAATAATTTACCGAAGCACAATTAAAATTTATAGTGTAATAACAATTATTTCAAACTTATTCTTATCAGAACATAAACTCAGAAATATTCCATACCAGTAAATACTTTTATAAATTTCAAAATAAAATTATGAACAGATTTTTAAAGTTTTTATCTCACTGCTTACTGGTGATGGTGATTTACTGCTCATGTAGATTAACTGCTAGTCAGAATAAGGGGACATATTTAAACACAAAAAAATATTTATTACCACTCTGATCGGTATGGTGGTTAATAAAGCCGGTTGCCTTATCGTTCACTTAGTTTGAATGCCGGAAAAAGCATAAATATTTGTAAACTTTGTAAGGTTTTCGTTTAAACTAACAAAGTTTTATTTTAATTTCCCCTTTCCTATGCGTTCTAATTTCAACTTCCAGTTAGAATAAGCGCGCGTTTCAGCTTTATACTAATTTGAAGTGGAGCCAAGTTCTATTTAAACGAAAGGTAGGAATCTCTTAGTGTGAGAGAGCTTTTAGTCTCAGACCACTGTTAATCTGTTCAAAGTTCGCCTGACCAGCTAGTATTTAAATTCTAAGCAGTGGCGCTGTTACGCTATTACTTATTGAAGTAATTCTAAGTGCGTTAGTATTAGTTAAATCTTTCTAGGCACCATTTAGCGTAGAGGCCAACCTCGCGTTTATAGCTCTGTGAACAACGACAATTTAATTTCTACTTAGCTTTTTCGACGTTCGCCTGACCAGCTAGCAGCTAAAATTATAAGCCATAGTGCTTACTACGTGATTGCATATTGAAATAAATTGAAGTGCGCTAGTATTAGTATTTCTTGCTACGCACCAGTTAGTTAGAGGCCAAACTCCTCGATTTGCTCTGCGAGCAAAGTTTAATTTAATTTCTATTTAGGTTTAGTTTAAATTTATTTGATTGTTAAGTTAGGCCCAAGTGTGGTCTTTTACTTTCTGTATCTCTCCCGAGTTGGGAAGTGTGTAAATAATAGTGATTTAATAAAAGAGGATTTCAAACGCCTTTCAAGTGCAGTTATTCTCCAGCACTTTATCTACATCAGAACAAAGCCAACATTTTTCAGCTCCCTGTTCCAGTGCAGGACTTGAGGATAAGGACCCTAGTACTTCAACATGTTTTCTAAAGCTATGCACAGAACACTCAGTCCTGACACACTGACCACATCGTGACTGGCAGTCCATAAATCATAGGTAATCAGTAGCTTTCCCTGTCGCAGGCAATATTTCGTTCAATTTAATTTTAATAAACTCTCTAGATTTAGTGAATCGCTATACATTATTGACTTACGGGTTGAGTACTAGTGACAACGATCTTGTAGGACATCAGATAACCAACAACTTTGACTGTCATCACAGTCATTTAATTTAATTTTATTTCAGAAGTGTTTTTAAATTTATTGTACCGCTCTGATCGATATTTTAGTATTTGATTTTCGATTACTATCAAGCCATAGGTCACCAATGACAAACAGCTTTGGTAATCACTAATGTCAGTTTGATTATTTACTAATACTTTAACTAAATTTTCTCCACACCAGTAAGTTATTACTTCACTATTGATGACTACTGACTCATAATCTCACCATTAATCGGATGATGAAGACGGTTGATTCAATATTATATTAATAAACTGTCAACTTTATGTAGCTATAAATACAGCCGATTTATACAATGTGACACTCATAATTTTTACCTATCTATATAGAGAACTATTCTAAAATTAAAATGCATTGCGACCATCATACATTAGGTATCTTGTATGCAATAGTTTCGATCTAATTCTATTATATTTTATAGTCAATGTTATTCTGGTAAGAGAAATGTTTACTTATAATAAAACGTAGGTAGTTTCATAATGAACTTTAATTCAAGTCTTACTCTCCGCATTACAAAGATAAATCGCAGTAAAATAAGACGGTCGGGTAAAATAATTTATAATAAACTGAGCTATGAATCCAAACGTACTTCTACGAAGAACTTCCGAAGTCTTCTCATACCATACGCATCGTTCTTTTGTAATAAGTTAAACGGAATTTTCAAAAGGGTCATCATTCATATCTTTTTTTAGAAGCTGATTTGTTTCAAAAAAACGTTTTCTAATGTTCAATGAAAAATATCTTTGTCACGAGCTCGGATGGAAAGAGAGCCAAATTTGGGAATTTCCCCAACGCCCGAAAACAATTCTCGTGTCCAGGTATGCAAGGAGGTTTGCAATTTAAAACAGAGAGCAACATTTTTCTCCCGTGGATAAAAAATGCGATCCATTTCCTTCTTATCCGGGAGGCAATGCTCGCAGAGAGACTGACACCCCGAAGTTTGAAATAAACTTTTATCCGCTCATCTTCTATGCAGCATCTGCTGCGGATATCATTCAGCGAAATCGAAAAATATCCAGTTCCGAATATTGAATTGTAGCCATCCATCTGCTGGAAGATGTGATACCTGCAGCTGCAGCGTTCTGCGAGAGAGGGAACTTTCTTGAATTTTTTAAAATATTTTTTGTCAAGGTTTTGTCCCGAATTTAAAAGCTCGAGTTAGGAAAAAAAGTTTCTAATTTTTTTTTATTTGGCTGTTTGTGAACAGCTTTTTTAATCCAAAGCTAGTAAAATTGTTCAAAATTTGAGCTAGAATTATACAGCTAACGTATGCCAGACAAATTCAGATATTTATTCAGAAAATAAATTTTTTGAATAAGACGTTATTTTAATTCCGAAACAGCACGAAAATGCCTCCCAGACGGTATAGTGGCTAGGGGATCCTACTGCGGTACCGAAGAGCCCGGCTTCGAATCTCGGAGAAGGCATGGATGTTGGAAAATGTATAGTGCCTTTGCGGCATGAGGTCACTCTAAATACACAGTCCAGTCACATTAATGTGACCATCTGTCAAAAGCCAGAATAACCACCTTTCGCAGAGCGGACTGCTGCGAGACGTGCAGGAAGAGAGTCACATAGGTCCCTGAAGGTGTTCTCTGGGATGTTGAGCCACGCTGACTCTAATGCCGTGGCCAGCTGCGCTAGATTACGCGTTTGAGGATCCATGGGGCGAACAACTCGATCGAGATGGTCCCACAGATGCTCGATTGGGTTTAAGTCAAGTGAGTTTGCTGGCCAGGGGAGGACGGTAAACTCATCCTGGTGCTCTTCGAACCACGCACGTACACTGGCAGCTGTATGGCACCTCGCATTGTCCTGCTGGAAGATGCCATCATCCTGAGGAAAAACAATGCGCATGTAGGGGTGAACATGGTCCGCAAGGACAGATGCGTACTTGTATTGATCCATTGTGCCTTCCACAATGATCAGTGAACCTAGAGAATGCCAGGAAAACATTCCCCAGACCATAATGCTCCCGCCTCCAGCTTGGACCGTTCCGGCAATGGTTGCAGGGTGGTTCCTTTCAGAGGTTTCACGCCTTATACGCCAACGTCCATCTGTCCGATGGAGCATAAAACGCGATTCATCCGAAAACGCAACCTGTCGCCACTCAGTGGACGTCCAGCTGCTGTACTGGCGTGCAAATTCTAGCCTTCGCCGTCGATGAACAGCAGTCAGCATAGGTGCACGAACCAGGCGTCTGCTTCGGAGGCCCAGACGCAGCAATGTTCGCTGAATAGTACTTTGGGAGACACTTTTGGTAGCCCCTTGGTTCATTTTGGTGGTCAGTTGCTCAACGGTAGCCCGTCTATCTGCCCGAACGCATCTCCGCAACCGTCGTTCGCCTCTGTCATCTATGGCCCGTGGTGCACCACATTTGCCACGTCGCTGATTTTGGACAGTCCCATTTTGCCATGCACGGTACACTTTTACCACGGCGGCACGCGAACAGTTCACAAACTCAGCCGTTTCGGAAATGCTTCCACCCTTGGCCCGAAAGCCAATGATCATGCCCTTTTGGAAGTCGGATAAATCGCTTCGTTTCTGCATTACGCCAACGATTGAAATGTTTTCCGAAGCCCTCACACACCCTTTATATACGCTCAACTGCACTGTGCTGCCACCTGCCTTATGTGATTGGTTATTTAACTCTGACATGGAAAGTACGTGGTGGTCACATTAATGTGACTGGACTGTGTATATGGTGAGCCGAAAGTCCTTTCATGTGAATTAGTGGTAGGGAAGAGGCCCTCGGATCATCCCGCCTAGGGTGCTTTCCCTCAAACTTGGATGGAAATAGAAGTCCAATCTGCTTGAAGCTCTAGCAACGACTCTTCCATGAAACTCATGGCCAAAGCAACAACTGCCCGAAAGATGTAAGGCAGTTTTTCAGATTGTTTTCTGACTGCTTGCAATGCAATCTACAACAAAAGGAAATTTTCCATCCTCTTCAGCCAAGCATTTTGCAATATTGTAATTCATTCAAATTAGTCACAACAGCACACAAAGTCGAATTTTAAACAGCATCGCGACAGCGAAGCTGTAGAAACATGTTTACTCGTTCGATTTGCACTTGATCTTGAGACAAATAAATTTACGAATGGCACATAATAATTCTGAAATACTTATCTCATACGAGTATTTCCTCTTTTCTGAGCTTAAAATATGAGCAAAATACTTATAAATATTTTCCCACTTTCGTAAAAATACTAAAGTAACATTGAACTTTTTCTAAGATGACCCTCAACCATTCTAAAATTTTAGTCTTCTATAAAAGTCGTCATTGTAAGACGACTAACATCGATAGTGACTGTCCATTAGCATAATGAAATTATTCTTTTCAAAGCTTTTGGAATATGCTAAAGAAAAGTACTGAACTGAATTTCGATGTATCAGTTTGTTTATAGTCTTTTGCAATCCAGGTTTTAGCTTCTTGAAACACTCAAACTGCACGTTTTAGAAGAACTACGTAAAAGTTTTTACACCTGATTTAATTCATTAAATTTGTTTTATTTCAAATAACAAATTATTCAAAGTAAAATGAATTCAGTTAAAGAAATACGAAAAGGAAAATATTATTTATTTAATTTTCTGAAATAATGAATAACCTTTTAAAACACGAAAAACAAATTTTATGTTTACCTATGTGATGTATGCATATTAGCCAAAAAACCAACAGAAACCTTGTACTTTAAATATTGAAATAACTTTACTTTAAATATTTAAATACGAAACTGCAAGCATACATGCTTGTACTGTCAACTTATAAATAAACACGATAAACTGTAATTAGCTCAAAAGTAGTAATGAATTAATACTTCAGGCGTCACATGAAGATTAATTTGTCTACTTTGCCGAAAAGGAAAAAAATAGTAAAAATAATTAGGAATATAATCAACCATCTAACGAAGGAATTATAAGATAAACTAGAGGGTTGCAGCCAAAGCAAAATTTCTATGCACCCTTGAAAAGAAAATGTATAGAAACATTCAAGTATGAATGAAATCAACCCATTCTTTCCAAGCAACAAGCAATTCGTAAATATTTTTTTTTTATTCCCAAACTAGGAAACAAAAAATTTGACACTTTGTTAATACGTATGACGTCATAATTTAAATTTAATGTAATATAAAAATATTTTCTCAATATCCATAAAAGAATTAACGTGGCATTAATATATCGTGTAAATTATAATAACATTGTAAAGTTTTAGTTTAAACTAACAAAGTTTTATGTTAATTTCTCTTTCCTATGAGCTCTTATTTCAACTTCCCGTTAGAATGAGCGCGCGTTTCAGCTTTATGCTAATTTGAAGTGGAGCCAAACTTTGTATTTAAAAGGTTAGCAAGGAACTTCTCAATGTGAGAGAGCTTTCAGTCTCAGATCACTGCGGCTCTGTTCGACGTTCACCTGAATAGCTAGTATTTAAATTCTAAGCCTTAGCGCTGTTACGTTATTACTTCTTGAAGAAAGCTAAGTGCGTTAGTATTAGCTAAATCTTGCTACGCACCATTGATAGTTTAGCATAGAGGCCAACCTCGGGTTTATAACTCTGAGAGCAACGACTTCTTAATTTTCTACTTAACTTTATTTTAAATTATTTGATTGTTCAGTTTAGACCCAAGTGCACTCATTATTTTCTGTTATCCCTTCCGAGTTGGGAAGTGGTTGTAAATAGTGCTATAATAAAAGGGTAATTTTAATCCCTCCGTACGTGCAGTTATTCTACCACTTATCCACAGTTATTCTACCACAGAACATAGCTGCATTCAGCTCCCTGTTCAAGATCAGGACTTTAATAGACCATGTTCGCGAAAAGGATGCATAGAACACTCAGTCCTGACACTGGCGCCCAAAGAAGAAAAATGAGAGGATGGTCTGAAGGACAAGAAGATGAACCTGAGATACCCGCAGTACCTCTGCAGAACCCTGAGATATCACCTCCTGCCCTAGAAGGATTTGGCTACATTGTACAAACCATGCGGGTAGCCACGAAGCCAGCGGCAAGCTTTGAAGGCAAGTCAGCCGTAATTAATTTCCTGGAAAAATTGGACGCACATTTCATGTTATATCCAGTCCACGAATTTGCGAAAGTCACTCTTGCCACCAGCGCTTTGAAGGGCCAAGTGATAAATTGGTTCAAGTGTATTGGAAAGAATATTTTGGGGGAACCGGGAAGCCCCACATATGAAAAATTTAAAAATTCTTTGGTGAAAGCATTTCCTGTCGTACGAGATCAAGCCAGACTGGAGGCGAAACTTTGTAGTCGATACCAAGAAAAGATAGATTTGTCAAATTTTAACTTAAGAAAAGCCCAAGTTTTCAAGCTTTTGTATGTAAGTCGCCCGGATCCAGAAGTCATTCAAATTATACTTCCTAGGCTGCTGCCCAAAGTTCAAGATTTTATCGAGCTCAGAAAAAAAGCAATGGCCGAAGAAAGATGGATCTCCTAAGTCGAGCGGCAAACGACGAGATTTTAATCGAAAAAAGGTAACTAGATGCAGAAGGTAACTAGAATAAGAAGAAGGATTTAAACTAAGATGAATTTCTTCAAGGAAGGTGAAGAAGTCTGAAGTCTCGCAAAATCCTTCCACAATTAGCTTAAACACCGTGGTCGTTAAAAATTTAAGTTTACCGAAGATTGAAGTCTTAATTAACAACCTACCGGCGACGGCTCTTTTGGATACAGGAGCGCAAAACAGCTTTATCTCGGAAAAATTTTTCAAGAAACACTTTCGCCGTTATAGAATTTTTAGTACAAGAGACATGAATGTCATAGCGGCCCAAGGAGAGAAGTCTAGATGCCTAGGAAAAGTTTCACTTTTTGTGCGTATCAACAACGAGCAGGTAAAAAATTTATTTTATATTGCGCGAAACCTGCAAATGTGTATTATTCTGGGTGTGGAATTTTTTAGATTGGCAGAAGCGAAGATAGATTTTCAGGGAGGCAATTTGACGTTACCAATGCAGCCAGTGGACAAAAGGAATGAGAAGTCCCCGCAGCTAGAGTTACAGCACTTACCGGCAGAAGAGAAAGAAAAGCTGCAGGCACTGGTAAGCGAATTTTCAAATTTCTTTAGCAATTTACCGGGTTTATTTAGCAATTTATTTAGCAGGTAACAAATCATCAAATCCAAAGAGGGGACGCCCAACCAGTAATGCAAAAGCCCTATCGCTACGATAAGATGAAAGAAGAAATTATTGAATGTCATATTAAGGAAATGTTGAAAAATAAAATAATTACCCCGATTTCTAGCAGTTATGCTAGCCAAGTAGTTTTATGCAAGAAAAATAATTATTATCCGATTACGCACCCGAAACGGTGGCGTTTTGCTACAGATTATCGCAAACTCAATACCGTCACAAAATACCCTGTATATTTTTTGCCGATAATCGAAAAGATGATCCGAAATATTACCTCTACAAAGTACATGCCCACATTAGATCTTACGAGTGGCTATTTTCAGACTGGGGTAAAACCCGAAGACGTCCCTAAGACCGCCTTCATAACGAAGTCTGGCAAGTACGCATTTTTTAGGATGCCTTTCGGTTTATCCGGCGTGCCGGCAACTTTCCAACGATGCATGGACATTGTCTTAGGACCGGTCCTTGGTAAGAGTACGTTTATTTATTTAGACGATATTATAATTACAAGTAATAGTTTGGAACAATACCTACAAGATTTAAGAAAAATGTTTTTATTTTTAAACGAAGCTGATTTGAAAATAAATGAATCCAAATGTAAATTTGCCACAAAAGAAATACGTTATGTAGGGTTTAAAATTTGTCAGAATGGCATTGAAACGGATCAGTCCAAGACTATAGCTATCAAAAATTATCCTGTTCCTAAAACAGCGAAGAAGTTATAATCGTTTCTTGGTATGTGTTCATATTATCGGTCCTTCATTAAAGACTTTGTCAAAAGAGCTGAGCCTCTGCTGAAATTGAAGAGGAAGAAAGCTAGGTTTTCGTGGTCAGCAGAAGCCAACTCGGGATTTCAAAAACTGAAAGACGCCTTGACTCAAGCCCCGTCTTAAAATTCCCGGAATAAAGGACTAGAAATTTCAGAGGACGCTTCAGATTTTGTGATTGGGGCAGTTCTTTCTCAAAATGGGCAACCCATGGCCCTTTTTCAGTCGAACGCTGAATGAAACCCAGAGAAACTATTCGGCCACGGAAAGAGAAACTGTTGCAGTTTTATCAGCAGTGCACAAATTTCGTGTTTATTTTGGACGTTCTCCAGTAACTGTATATACCGACCACGCGGCGGTCACCAGACTCTACTCTGGAAAAAATTTATCACCCAGATTAATAAGGTGGGCACTTATTACAAGAATATAATCTAGTAATTAAACACACGCGGGGAAAGGAAAATGCTGTGGCAGATGCTTTAAGTAGAATTAATTTGGATGAAAATGGAAATACGGTTAGAATAGCCATGCTGACATCCAAAGTATTATATTCTCGTGAAACAGTAACAGCCGAACTTGAAAAAGATCCGGAGTTCAAAAATATATGCAATTATTTAGCCGACCCTGAGAATTTCAGTCATCAAGATAATATTGTGCCGATAAGAAATAGGGCCGCAAATTACAAAATAATTGATGGACTTTTGTATTATACGAAAACGACTAATGAAAACCACGAGTTTAGACCGGTTATCCCAGGTAGCATTAGACTTAATGTATTAGAGAAATTGCACGATTCGGCCATTTCTGGCCACTTGGACATACGAAAAACTGTTCAAAGGGTTCGCGACGCTGTTTTCTTTCCCGAACTGCAAAAGTTTACTAGAGCGTATGTCCAGTCGTGCCCAACATGCTAATTCAATAATTATACTAATTTCCGCCCGGCCGGGTTCTTAAATAGTGTTAAATCAGAGTTCCCAAATCAAATAATAGGCATCGATTTACTGGGACCTTATCCTAGAAGTAAATTTAACAAAAGCCGATATCTGTTAGTTATAGTGGACCATTTTAGCAAGTGGTTGGAGCTAATTCCGTTAAAACGCGCGTCTGCTAAAATTGTAGTAGATTAAATTTTAAATAAGTATATTTTAAAATACAGGGCGCCCTTAAAAGTTATTTCCGACAATGTTCCCCAATTTGTTAGTAATATGTTTGAGGAAATGTGTGCAAAACTGGGCATATGTCACCTAAAGATGGTCCCGTATCGTCCGCAGTCAAACATAGCGGAACGGGTTATTAGAAACGTAGTTAAAATTATTCGAAGTTATATTAAGAATTATCACTCTATTTGGGATAACCATATAAATGAATTTGCATTTACCCTTAGAACGTCCAAACACGATACAACACAAAAAAAAAACACTGAACTGTTTTATGGAACAGTGGTTTTGACACCGTTAGACAAACTTTTCTTTGTCCAGGAAAGGGCAGAAGAATTTAAAATGAATGATATTCAAAAGTTGATCCGGGAAGCCAAAGGAAATTAGGAAATTGCCCAGAGGAAACATAGATATTACTATGACTTAAAGAGAAGAGAGGTGAATTATAAAGTCGGAGATGAAGTTTTGAAAATTAAACAAGCTTTATCAAATGCCCCAGAAGAAAAGGTGGGGAAATTTTTTCCGCGTTTTGAAGGCCCTTTCCTTATCGAGAAACTGACCCAAACAGTGGTAGTATTAAGAGCCAAAAACGGCGAGAAAATTACTGCCAATGTGGACCAACTTAAGCCTTACTAGTATGACCGTAATAAAATGGAAATGTTTAAAGACTTTTTTCAGGATCCGGGGAGACGGACGTCCAAGGAAGATTTACCTCAGCGGCAACAGCAGGAACCAGCAACAACTGCAACCAGAGGGCAGAACCAGAAAGCTTTCCCTCAACAAAGTAGACGAAACAAGAAAAGGAAAATCACCAGGGGAAATGCACTGAAAAGAAAGAACACGGAAAATAGAATTTCGACAAACAACAAAAGACCAAAGCAGAATGGACAAGGCTAGCCCAAAGTAGTCAGAGGAGACCCGAAATCTCGAAAAGGAGCCTGAGAAACAAGCAGCCCCGGTTGCACCCTGAGGGTCAACGTCCGGAATACAGCAGGAGGCCGGAGCAGCGACTAACGAGGGCCCAGGAACAGACAAGGACTCTGCCGAGCAAACGTCGAGGGGATCAACCTCCTGCCCAGCACAAGTATCCCCGAATCGACAGAAGTGACAAGTGACAAGTGACGGAGGACGTGACCACTACCCCTTTACTATTAAGTTAATTAGCATAGTGTCACGCCCGCCCTTATCTAGAGTATGACCTGTGATGCCTCATGGGTGGCTCGCACCGCGCGCCCAAACCCAACGCCTGGACCGTCCGGTTGGCAGTTCTACGAATCTAATGCCACCGGGTTGAATATCTGAGATTATTACCTAATTTTTCGGTGATTGATACCTTGAGGTATCCCTCTCACTGTAGGCGAATATTGTCTTTGCTGGGTGCGTTTTGCACAGACCACTTCATGTTAGATATTCATTAATGGATTACACTTGGCATAATTCAGTGCCCATGTCCATTAGCTTTTTTATGATCTTTACTATAGCCTTGCTGTGATATTTGTGCTTAATTAGGAACCTTCTAAAGGCCTGCTCGTTGTTCTGCGGGTACGGAAAGTGCATTCCTTCTGTAAGCGGGCACTGATACAAATAGTGTTCTGCTGTGCCCAAATCACCACAGCTGCATTGTTCTGAGTTTGATATTCCAAATCTTGAAAAGTAAGCGGGAAAGGGCCCATGCCCTGTAATATAGTATACCATTTGCGGCCGTGCCATTATGAATTCAGAGTCTACTTTGGGCAGCAGTGCATGGGCTCGGCGGCCGGTGTCCGCATTGTCCCACGCCGTCTGCCATAGTAAGTGAGCTGCATCTCTCAATTTCCGTTTGAGGTAGGACACTGGCTGCGGTATTTCTATCTGTGCGGCCTCCATGTTCTGAGCGGCTTCCTTTGCTAATCTATCAGCCGTCTCATTGCCGGAGTTTCCGACATGAGCTCTCGTCCATTCCAATGTTATTCTCATTTCTTGGTTTCGACGTAAGTTTTCCTGTATACCCTCTATGATTGGGGAGCTGTGGGCAGGATTGAGGACAGCATGCAGGGTTGACTGACTGTCCGTAATGACACGACTGCAGGGGCGTTTCCGTTGTATAATATCTTGTATTGCGTTACTGATGGCAGTAGCCTCGCTTTGGAATACGCTGTTCTGCGCTGTTAGGTGCCCCTTCCATAGATTGACAATATTATTGCTTTGGAATGCAACATATGCGCAGCCGACTCTGTCATCGATCTTGGAGCCGTCTGTATAGTAAGTATATGCGGCTTGAGTGGATCTTAGATTCTGCCGAAAGTTGACGTGTACTCCAGTGCCATGCTGCGCGGGATGCGTGTCAAGGCGATTGAGGGACTGCTCTGTTTCGTCTGCCGTAAATGTTTCCTCACCGTATTGTACTACTTGCCCCAGCTGTTTGATGGATTGATATACTGCTTCCTTCTCGACGCTGATGTGTAGAGGTAGCAGGCCTGCCAGGACTGTCAGCGCATTGGTTGGCGACGTTCTAAATGCCCTCGTTATGTTTAACAGGAATGGCCTTTGAAGGCTCTGCAGGTGTCTCACCTTTCTGCCTTGCATCGGTAAGGCCCAGACAGCTGCACCATACGTCACGATCTTTTCTGTGACAGTTGAGTATAATATTTTAAGTATGTGAGGGTTGATTCCCCAACGGTAACCCTTCATCATTTTAAGCTGCTGTGCTATGCTGGCGGTGCGTTTTTTTAACGAGAGCACATGCGGCATCCAGTTGAGCTTATCATCATATATAATTCCTAGATATTTTAGTTCTCGCTTGATGGCGAGACGCTGGCCGTTCAGCGTGATACGTGGCTGTCGCGCAAGTGTGCCTCCCTTTTTCGGGATTAATAACACCTGTGATTTTTCTTCCGCTATCTGCAGTTTGAGTTCGGCACACCTCGCTTGGAAAAGGTCACATGATTCTTGACAATTACGTTGTAACTGTTCTCTCGTGTGGCCCTGTACTAATAATGCCGTGTCATCAGCATATGCTATGATTTTTGTATGGCTTGGCCACTGTTCTGTTAAGATGCTATTAAACGTCAGATTCCATAAGAAGGGTCCCGCGCAGGATCCCTGAGGGCACCCTCTTATCTGCTTTTTGTGCAGGAAACCTTTATTATGCGGCAGAATTAGCTGTCGTTCCGAGAGGTAATTTTCTAATGTCCGATAGATGTTGCGCGGACAGCGTGATTTCCTTAGGGCTCTCAGAATTGCCGGCCACCACAGCGTATCAAAGGCGCTTTTTAGATCGACTGAGATAAACGCAGTGTGGTGTCCGGATAGCCTATTTTGCACAATTGTCTCTTTTACCTTCATAAGGGCATGAATGGTAGATTTGCCCGTGCGGAACCCATATTGGTCCGCACTCAGGTAATTACTGATGTGGAGGTGGTGCCTAAGCCTATTCATTAATAGCTTTTCATATGTTTTTCCTAATGCCGAGAGTAGACATATCGGTCTGTAGGCATTAGCTTGCTTCGGATCCTTGTTCTTTTTTAGAAAGAAGATGACCTGGCCAATTTTGAAGCACCTGGGGAACGTGCCAGTATTCAGCAGTTTGTTAAATAGATCTTTGAACAAGGTGATGTTGGTTCTTACTATAACTTTAATGATACGGTAGTCTATCCCGTCCGGCCCAGGTGCTTTCTTTTGCGGCAGGCATCTTAGTACTTGTAAAATCTCTTGGCTTGTAAAGTTGACATCCTCTGCCGTGTTTACCTCCGTGGTGTCTTGTCTGATTGTCTGGTGAGCCAATGTATCCTCTGAGGGATCATCCTTTGCAAAAACTGTGCTCATGATTTCTGCTAACGTGGCTTCCGTTGGTTGTTCCGTGTGATCAGAGACAGGTAGAAGATGGAAAGAAGCTGGTTTGAAAAGTTTGCTAGTGGCAATTTTATGATGAATACCGTAAACTTCTGTGTTGTCTGTGCAAAATCTTCTCCAGCTGTCTAGCTTGGCTTGCACGATCATACGTTTGTACCGTGCTCTCTCTCGCTGGAAAGTAATGAGCGTGTTAGATTGTATATTATTACGACGCTCCTGTTTTAAACGTCTTCTGAGGGCGCGACATTTTTGCTGCTGCTCTCTGAGATTTCTATTCCACCAGCTGAGACCCGTGACCTTTTTAGTCTTCCGGATTGGCAACAGCTCGTTGCATACTGTCCTTATTGTGGACATCAGGTTGCTTGTGATGTCATGGAGTTCTTCAGTTGTTGTTGCCTGTGCTATCATTTCATTGTAGGGGGCAATTCGCGGTTTTATTGCTGATATAAACGGTCTCACCTTGCTGCCTGGTAGATTGTATCTTTTTATGATTGTTGTGGCTGTATCACTGGCTATTGAGAATCTTATATAGTTGTGATCCGAAAGGCTTACGTCTTCTACTACTGTCCAGTCATGTATCATTTGCGCAATCTGCAGTGTAGCGACTGTGAGATCGGGCCATCCCTTGGAGTGGACACGATCGAAGGTAGGTGCCGCTTCTTGATTGTTGACCACACTCAGATTACTGCTTGACAAAAAGTCTTCTAGCATTCTCCCTTTTGGATCTGTACTGGCATATCCCCAGGTGGAGCTATGAGCATTAAAGTCTCCAGCGCATAATATGTTGAGGGATGTATGTCGCTGCAGTAGCTGTTGCATCTGCTGAATAGCTGTCTCTAGGTCTGCTGACGGTGGTGAGTACAGAGATATCAAGATGACCGTTAAATTTTGCACCTCCAGGAGCACTGCGACAAAGTCTCGTTCCGCCGTAATGATGACCGGCGTCCACGCTCGGTTACAATTGATGATAATTGCTCGGGGTGGTGTGTTTTCATCTACTTTTTGATATACCGTCCATTGGAGAGGGTATCCAACTGCTTTTCCTTTTAGGCAGTAGGGTTCCTGAGCGAAGATCCTGTCAATCCCTTCTGTTGCTGCGTAGTTGGCCGCTTGCGCCGTAGCTGCCTTGGCGTGCTGCAAATTGATTTGGAGACACCTTATGGGCGTTTCTGTAGTGATATTGTCTGCATTAATGTTAATTTGTTGGAGTGGGCAGTTATCGTTTCCACTGTTTGACAATGCTGGTGTGACTGTGGGCTGTGGCCTGTTCGATTCTGTGTTGCTGCTGCCTGATTGATTCTCTTCAGTATTCAGTAGCGCTTCTGACCTTATCGACTTCTCGTTGGTAGATTGCACACTCCGTTGCATATGCGGGATGGTGGAAGTTAAACCTGGTACCCAGCTTACAGTTTGCGTTTCCGCAATTAATACAGGATGGTTGTTCAGGTGTACAGTCTCTAGTTGCATGTCTGCCTGAGCAGAATCCGCAGAAATTCTTTGTGGATCTACAGTTTTCCTGGCTATGGCCAAACTGCTGGCAGCGGTAGCATCTCCGTATTCCCAGGAATTCTGAGATGCCATGCGCCTGCCAGGCAGTGAATATTCTTCTGGTCTTGATGGCAGTTGCAAATCCCTCAGGGGAGCACTCAATGATCCACTTGACTTTTTGTGGGCGTCTCTCGCGTAGACGGAAGAGTGCCTTATAGTGCTTGGGGGATGTACCAGTAGTTGCGCTAAGCTCTGAGATGAGCTCTTCGGGCTTGGTATTCTCTCCGACATTATGTACCGCTATTTTTGGTTGGCGGCGCTTCTTCTTTTGTAGTTCAAGATCTATATCTACTCTCTGTAGATGCTCTTGTAGTTTTTCTACTTCCTCCGCGGTGTCGCAGTAGACTTCTAGACCTCCCTGCGGCACAGGCTGTATGCTCTTCACTGCTACCGGAATCTGATCGAGCGGAGCCTTGTCTTGCAAGACTTTCCATATTTCACCTGGGGGCCTTTTGGTCTTTGGTTTTATGATTAGACTTGGCTTACAGTTCTTTCTTAATATCTCTGCGAAGCTAGGTGCTGTGTTCACTGCTGGTTGTTGAGGCACCTGGTCACCTGCTGGCGGTTGCGCGGAATACGGTGAATTATGTACGACACCACAGCAAACAAATTTAGAGGTGTTTGTTCCGACCTCTGCTACTGGTGGTTTCGTTCGATATTCCGGTCCCTCTAATGCAAGGCCTTTTAGAGCAGACAGTGAGTTCTTCAGTCTGTCCCGGAGTTCTAGGGGGAGTAGATACCTACCGCTTCGGTGAGTGTCTGTGATGCTGCGAATTTCCACTACTAGGGCTTCTATCCGTTCCTGTGTCGTTAGGTCTGGTTCCAGCGTTTCCTCTGTGTTCAGTGACGTATTGTTGCTGACTTCTTCAGAGAGTGCTGACGAGCGCGTCATCTCACGATGATTTAATTGTATACACTATACTGCTGATGCTAAAATAAGCAGTTGTTGTCCCTATTATTGCTAAAAATTACTTGCTATGTCAGTAGAACTTGATGCTTTGTACACTACCCACCGTAATGTGCGATGTTATTCAGTGTGGGTTACACTGATTCTTGAGAATTATGCTCAATTTATTTGTGCTAATTCTTGAGCGCTATGCACTATTGGCTTCACTATGCACTGTTGTTATACCTGCATTTAGATTCAGGGCACGAGGAACCTGTTGTTTCAAATTTAGCGTACAAATTATAATTGGTATTTGGAGTTGCACAAAGTATGACTTTTCACTATTGACGCAAGGATCACTATGCACTAATATTGCTCAATACTTGATCTAATTTGTTGCACTAGAACACAATTTTGCACCATGATATTAAAGCATTATGCACTATTCCTTCAGGACTGTGTACAGTACTATGCACTGTGATACTAGAGCACTGAATATTACTTCTCAGGCACTATGCACAGCTCTATGCACTAGTATAACACTGATATTACACTATGCAGAACACTTCCACATTTACTTAATTATAGCACGAATTGCAAAGTAGATAATAATGATACTTTGCATAAGGAAAAATACTCTTCTTTACACTGATATTACACTATACAGAACACTGAAATTACACTATGCAGGGCGCTTTACACAGCTCTATGCACTAGTATAACACTTAAATTACACTGTGCAGAACACTTGCACATTTACTTAATTTGTGGCACTGATTGCAAGGAAGAAGATAATGATTTCTGTATAGGCGAAAATACTCTTCTTTACACTGATATTACACTATGCAAGTCACTGATATTACACTATGCAAGTCACTGATATGACACTATGCAGAACACTGAAATTGCACTATGCAGAACACTTGTACATTTACTTAATTATGGTACTGAATACAAAGTAGAAAATAATGATATTTTGTATAGGCAAAAGTACTCTTCAATACGTAGATAAAATTATTATAAAAGAACAGGCATGTGATTATTACAGTAATACCAGAAGCAATCGTTAATTAATGAGAAGACTGTTAATTAACTAAAACTTAGATTGCAGGATTTGTGAAAATTACACACTTCTATTATGCTATAATATATAGGATTATGCAATACAAAATAGTTGTAACTACTTGATATGTCAGTAAATAGGAAACCATAGTAAATGTGTAATTAGTTGTGTTATTTAAACAGTTAGCATTAAATAAGTTTAGAGCTGGCTAGCTATTTAGATCTGGCTATAGTATTTAAAATTAAGGAATACAGGATATTTGCAACTGATCGATATGTCCGTGAATAAGAAACCAGAGTAATTGCGGAATTAGCAATCAATTAAACAAACAATTTAGTGTTAAGCAAATTTAGAGCTAACCAGTGCTTATGAAGTTAATTATTGTCGCTTAAATGTAAAGTTACAACAATGAAACCTTTTAAAATCCTACCTTGGCAAATTATTTTTTCTTTTCATCTGTACAGGCATCAGTTATTTAATGAGTAATCCAATGGTTTATAACAGAGAATATTAGCACAGCACACTTAATTATTTACACGTTAATCACACACTTTCCGTAATAAATCCGTATCTCGGATGTATCTGTAATCCACACTACTTGTGAGAACACTGCTTTACACTATTATGTCACTTGTAAGAAGCACAGTCCTCTTAACTCCTTCTAATTTGCAGCACACTACGAAAGAAAATTCTATCACTACAGCCAAGTCCATTAAATCCGAAAAATTCGTATCTCAGGAACTAATTGTCCGATCTGTTCCAAATTTTTAATCTTGGTAATCGGAAGATGCAACTTGACGATTCCCGTTGGTTTTAAGACGATAGGTTAATTAACGGCGAAGATAATTCATCTGCTGATGGAGCTCCACTAGGAAAGAATTCGGCAGGTGCGAATGGCCTTGACGATTCCCGAATCGACAGAAGGATCCCTAAGACGGCCAACGGCCAGCGACCAAAATCCAGAAGACCGGCCCAAACTACAGTTTATCCAAGTTTCAAGGAATTGGGCCAAGAAAAGAATGGTTGACTACAACAAGATAAGTAATATTTCTTATTCCAACGTTTAGTTAATTTTCGAGTATTACTGCAAGTTGCAGGGTCTCTTTTTACCTCAAGCGAGGTTGATTTTTACGCCAAGTGTGCGATAAATGATTACTTATCTTGAAAGATGTTTTTGTTTAAAATTGTAATTTTGCAAAGATTTAAAATTACTTAATGTTTGTAAAGTAGTTTCTGAAGTATTGTGAAAATATTAGTCTTGTAAAAGCAATGAATTGCTGCGAGAATGTTAGCTAAATATTTTTGTATTATGCTTTCTCGAAAGAGTTGTAAATTTCTAGAATGAAAAGTCGGTAGAAGGAAAACACGATTTAGACTACAGACTATTGGTTCAGTGTAATGCGATTTTTCAGAAATGAACTTTGAAAAGAATGTGAAGCACTTGCTGTAAACTTAGAAATTTAACGCATTCATTGTATCTTGTGATTTGTATGCAATTGTTAAAAGTTTTATGATATGTCGTAACAAAATAGATTTATTGCATCAATGCTCGTTAGGTGCTAAGTTAATTTTGAATGATGCATTCTTTGTGCAAACTAGGAATTGTATGCATGAAAAGGCGAGATAGAAGCAATAGAATGCAAGTATTAGTAGGCTCTCCACCAAATACACCTAAAGTGCTAGACACGAAGTTAGTTAGAACATCAGATTTAGCTGTTTATAGGGTGTCTTCTGAGGTCTCGGTATGTTAAGTTCGAACTAATGTTAGTCGATCGTAGGTGGTAGATCCGAACACCCCCGGACAAAAAAGAGAAATCGCAACGGCGGTCCGCTTTTCATCCAACACCGGTGGAGAGCATTGGGGGAAGAATTTAATTTTGCTTGAATGATAATGTGTGTGTGAGAAGTTACACGTGTAAGGATAGAAGTTTGTTACCTAGACCTTAGTGTTATTATGTTATACTAAAATTTCATTCCTTCCAGATTTTGCTGGAAGGAGTGAGAGGAAAAAAAGTTTATTACACAAAACAGATGAAGATCTATGTAAAAGTCATGTTTTTGTCTGTAATCTGCCAAGAAATTCTATTTTTTCTGTAAGGGTTGGCCTAAGTTAGGAAGAGTTAAATTTTGAGTATTTCTAGAATCGCAAAGTTTCAACATGGTCCGTTTGGACCACAGTAGTTCAACTTTTGCCAATTCTGGCGGGAAGTATGTAAGGTTTTATTTTAAACTAACAAAGTTTTATGTTAATTTCTCTTTCCTATGAGCTCTTATTTCAACTTCCCCTTAGAATGAGCGCGCGTTTCAGCTTTATGCTAATTTGAAATGGAGCCAAGTTTTGTATTTAAAAGGTTAGCAAGGAACTTCTCAGTGTGAGAGAGCTTTTAGTCTCTGATCACTGCGGCTCTGTTAGACGTTCGCCTGACTAGCTAGTATTTAAGTTCTAAGCCTTAGCGCTGTTACTCTAATACTTACTGAAGTAATCTAAGTGAGTTAGTATTAGCTAAATCTTGCTACGCACCATTGATAATTTAGCATAGAATCCAACCTTGCGTTTATAGCTCTGAGAGCAACGATTTCTTAATTTTCTACTCAACCTTATTTTAAACTGTTTGATTGTTCAGTTTAGACCCAAGTGCGGTCATTATTTTCTGTTATCCCTTCCGAGTTGGGAAGTGGTTGTAAATAGTGGTTTAAATAAAGGGTAATTTTAAGCCTTTCCTACGTGCAGTTATTTTACCACAGAACATAGCTGCATTCAGCTCCCTGTTCAAGATCAGGACTTTAATACAGTTAAGACCATGTTCGCCAAAAGTATGCATAGAACACTCAGTCCTGACAACCTGAAACAAAAAAGTTGCCAACAGCAGCTATTTATTTAAACTGCTGACATTAATGAAACATTTTCAACAGATAATGATGTCACATGCAATCGCGTGCTTTCTTTATCGTCGGAATATGACCTTGTAGAATGATAATAATAATACGTTTAAAGTTTGGCAATGAGATTTTTATTTCATATTTTGTAAAACTTTACATATTTTTAATTAACAAAGTCTCCGATTTGAAAGCGAGCAGTGGCAACACTTTTCGAAATAAAGTAGATTTTCATCTCCAGCGTGCGAGACTGTTGCCACTCGGAAAAATAAGGGCAAAAGGTAGAGATTTTCCGAGATTTTAATTAATATCTCGGCTAATCAACGTCGTACGAAGATGAGAATAGTCGGAATGGCTTTACACGAAATTTTGGAATCCGAGGGATACCTCTCTCAAAGCTCAGCTATCCTCCGTTCCGAAGGTGATAATGCCACAAAAAACAGACAGGCGCGCACACGATTAATAGTATAGAATACATAACGCTGAAATAAGGATAAAATACATGTATAGTTCCGAGATGTACGAAAAACGTTTTACAAACGAATTTAAGTGAAACCTCGGATCACGAATTTAATTCGTTTTTCATAGACATTTGCTGTCTACGTGCGAGGAATAGTATATACTTTTACGCACTTAGCTTTGAATTTTTAGTAATTCAAAGTCAATCGAAATCGTTAAATTTAAGGCAAAAAAGTAAATATAACATTAAACGGATAAATGAGAGGAAAAATTAATTCAATTTTACCGTATCTACACGACCTAGAGTGAGAAAAAGAAGTGGAAACTGATGAGGCAGAGAAAATGAAAAGATGCCATTTTTTTATGAGGAATCTTCATTGCAAGTAAAGATCACGTAACTGTTCTTTATAGAGCATCTTCACTTACGTTTTTCTGATTTCCTTAGCACCACTGACCTCTGCTTGAGGATCATTGGACCTTCATTTTTCCCAATATTTGTCCACTGTGATTTGTTGTCGTCTAAGTTTTAAGGTGTTTCTAAAGAGGCACATGACGTTGTTATTAAAACCACTTATGCTGTAGCTTACTGCTTCTTTATCAAATGATACATAAAACCTTACCTGACCTCATTTTGCAAACATTTCGCCGCTCAAAGGGTTAGGTTCATCTTTTCTTCCTTCCTTTCCTTCAGTTGTTGTTGTGACAAATCTCTATTGAGTGATATCAGAGCAAGCCCATAAATTTATCGTGTCAAGGAAGCAAGATATTGCCCCTCTCTGTGGCAAAGGCTTTGGCACTATATAAGTGATAGTGCGATTTTGCCCATAACCTCCCATCAGTTTTGAAGGAGAGCATCCCGGGGGAACGGGTACGATGGTCTTCGAACTATCTTTACATACAATCTCTCGAGAGGACTTTCAGCTTACCGCATATTCGAGTGCCTCATACCGTACGGACACTATTCATTTACACGCATCCATGTCTTTTCCGGGATTCGAAACCAGGCCTTTCGGCAGATTCAGCTTCGCTAATCCCTATCCCGGTTGGGTGGCTCCTTTTTCTCTGAAAATTCTTTCCCCACAATCGTCCTTCTGTTCCTGCTTCTGAAGTTGTTACGGTTCTTTCTCGATAAATTCACTTTTTTCTCTGCTAATAACTCTTCCTCGTCTTCTTTGCTAACTTACAAGCTCCTAGTTTTGACCGGAGGTAGAAATATTTTAGATAAAAAAAAATTCAGTGTCCTTTCTCAAAACCTCTGCCAGCAACACAGACTGATCATAATTTCCTTTCAGACGGAATTCACGGTCTTGTAAGTCACTAACTGCCAGGCTTTGTTTATGAGAGGTAAGCAAAGGGAAGTATTAAAATGGCGTTTCCAGAAATTCATACGTATTCATTCTTCATCAGTGATTACTTCAGAGCGCTACTGAAAATTATTTGCTGCCGACATGAATGCTCGTAACTCGAAATAGTACCATTCGCAATCCGAGGCATTTTCTGTTCAAGTAATTCGTTCATGAAACAATTGATGACAGGAGTTCATGATCCGACGGCTTGCTTGTAATTTATCCATTTCTTCTGTAGTTCATTCGTTTCTTCTGTAGTTTATCCGTTTCCCACTGTAATTTACCTGTTTTCCATAGTAGTTTATACATTCTCCACTGTATTTTATTCGTTTTCTTAACTCGTGCAGTTTTGGAAATAACTTTATGTTACTTCTGAAATTAAAATGTTTTGTGGTTCGCAAATACACGTATTCGATGATTGTGGCAGGTTAGGAAACGGCCTTGTATAGCAGATTATCTTAAATATCGGTGCTGATTGTTTTTATGTTGTGAGATGTGCTGTGATTTTTTGGGGAGGTCTTCTAAGGGTAGATGTCACCACAAGAAGGTCGACTGCAGTTTTTCTTAAAATAATATACCAGTTAAGCACCCACCAATGATAGAGGGGTAAAATCGATGAACGCTGGCAGTTCAGTCTGGGGTTCGAATCCTAACGAACGGGCTGGCTGCATGGGCGTTTTCATGGTTATCTCCATGCATAACGTGTATACGAGCCAGTTTTCCTTAAAAAATTTTATTTATCTTGCACAGGTTACGCTTTATTTTACGCACGTTAAATTTTAGAACTTCGACCTAGATGGGAAAGGGGTTAGTGTCTCTGACTGGTGTACCGAAGGACGCGGTTTCGAATCTCAGAAAAGGCAGGGATAGAATTTGTCTTTCCTTTCATACGAGGCAACGGTGGCCCACTTATTAGATACCTCCATGATGAAATGACCATCGCTTCCGGCCTTAGTAGTGGCCAACATCTATAGCGGCTAGTGCACGTCATTAAAAGAAAGTTTTAGAACAATCTAACATGTTTATCAATAGCTGATTGCTCGCCAGTAGCCAAATAGATAAAATATGTGAACATTAATAGTTCGACTCGAATGAGAATTCTGCTGGAAGTATAGGCTTGGAGTGTTTTTGCTGTTTGCTTCATGGAAAACGTAAATTCGAGCCTTTTACCTTCAGAAATTTCACAAGCTATCCTCGCACTTCCCATGAAAAGGCTATGTTAACTGTCTCAAAAGACGCCAGTAAAGATCTTATCAAAAACTGTGATATTCGAGCTGGTAGTTCGGTTCGAGGTTCAAGACGGGCGAAAGGGCTAGCTGCATGGGTGTTTTCGTGGTTTTCCCGCGTGTAATGTGTATACGAGTCAGTTTCCCTTATAAATTCCTCGACGAAAGCATTCCTCTCCTTAGGCCGATAGCTCTCGAGGCTTTGCCGTTATCACATAACCAACCATCATAGGTAAACTATTTCACTGCATCGTTATACTGAATAACCTGGAAGTGATTTTTGAATATTTTTGTAAGTAAATTCAAATTTAAACAGATGTGCAAAAGCTTTTGACACATGCTAAAAAACACTATCAGTGAAACACTATCCTACATTTCGCAGTAGCATCAGATGTTGAACCAGCATTCAGAATTATTAAAATTTAAACTACATGAGCATTTCGACGAAATTGCAATAGATCCAGAAAAGTAGCTGTAAAAATTTTTCCTTCATATTAAGCCCGCTGTTAGAAGCCAAAGTAAAGAGCAAACTCCGAAGTAAAGAACAGTTTTTCTAAGATGACGTCTATCGAAATTTGTTTTTGATCTTGCTTAAATCATAAAAACTTGAATTCCTTTGTACGTCTGTCGTCGGATCAGGCGCAATGACACAGATTTGGTCCCCGCGAAAAACATTGCTATCCCAGTTTAACTAAAAGATTGACGATTTTCTAACACATAAAAGTTCCGTGATACTTATCCTTGGATACTTATCCTTGGATAAGTATGTAGTAAAGTAAGTAGCAATATAGCATATCGTAGACACGGTAAAGAATTCATCGTACTTCATCATGAGATGAAAGAGAAAATCGACTGAGATTGACAAATGCTGGCAGTACCATAATAGGCGAAGATCTTTGTAACAGGGTGCGTGCGATAACTAGTGAAAACCAAGGTTTAGGAAATGCCAAATGAGTACATAAAACTGTTATATTACAATATAATCTGTCATAATATGGTGATATCAGTAACGTCGTTTAACATATATTACAGGGGTAAGATAAACAAAAGAAAAACTAGTGCAAAGTGATGAAGGTGATTACAAGGAGTAAAAGTGGGTACGTAAACAAGTAATTTAAGTAAGATGTCTAAGTACAGCCCTTGGCCGCTTTCTGTTTACATGAGCATTAGAGTCATATGCTAAAACTGGTATGGTAACATTCTGAACATCCGAGATTTTCGGGAAGAATTTTTTTGCCAATTTGGCCATGTAAATATTAATTTCTTTGATGTTGAGCTCATGGTGAACTGCCGTGTTCAAACGAACCAACGACAATTCACCACTTCTCTTAATAGAAGATTTTGAGCAAATTTGATTTTTTTCATTGAAGTTTTACAGGCGTAGGTTAGGATAGGACGCAACATGGTTTTGTAAATAAGTAGCTTGTTGTCGATTGATAGAACGCTGTTCCGAGCAATTGGGGGGAGCAATTGTATGTTTATGTACTAAGAACGCGGCAAGAATACTTGTGATGTGTGGGGACCAAGTGAGCCAGTTATCAAGAATAAAAGGCTAAGTATCGGAGCTGCTTCATTCGAGGGATAGGGGTATTATACATCATAACACTTAAATTTGCATCGAACTGCGTCTTCTTAGTGAATCGAATTGCATTAGATTTTGATACGTCGATTTGTATTTTGCAGGATGTAAGCCAGGACGTCAGTGCATGGATGTGGTTTTGTAGCGCTTGTATAACTGAGCCATGAGATGCATTTTGTGTGAGGATTGCCATATCATCAGCATATATGCCAGAGTGCTATGTGGTCTACATGGGATGTCGTTCGTGTGGATATTAAATAATAGGAGCCCAGAAGAGACCCTTGTGGGACCCCAGGTTTTTTGAGCCTGGGGTTGGAGATAGTGGGGTTGACACGAACGACAAAGGGTCTATCAGTCAGATAGAAACTAATGATGTTTCTGATGTAGCCTGGAAAACCAGGATGTGTAGTTTGTAATTGAGGCTCTCCAGCCAAACAAGATCGAAGGCCTTTGCTACGTCTAAGAAAATTGCCAAGGTAATACCTTGCTATCCCAGTTGAAATACTGCCAGATGAAATCATTACTGCCAGATGAAATCATTTCCGTCAGCCGGTAGAGCTGGTGCCCAGTTGAATGTTTTTGACGGAATCCGTATTGTTCAGTGATGATGATACTGTGGTGTTCTGTATGTTTGAAAAGTCGTTGGAGTATTACATGCTCAGTAGTTTTGCTTAGGGCTGACAGTAAACTTACTGAGCTGTAGGAGGCTGGGTCGCTGGCTGGTCTGCCAAGCTTTAGTATGGGAGATATCATTGCTGTTTATCAACATGATGGAAAATGCCCCAGGTGTTATATGCAGGTGATGATTTTAATCAGCTTGAAGAGCATATGCTTTTTCATTTTCTTGATCATTTTGTTTCAGATTTTATCAGTTCCAGGGCTTTTACTGCACTTGAGCTTGGAGATATATTTAAAGACCTCCGACGAAATAACAGAAGGAATGTTGTTTGTCAATGGTTGTGGGGTAAAATTTGTTAGTGCTTGTGTGACAATGGATTCTGTGGGTGGGTGTGATATGTTGTTTGTGGTGAACTGAGTAGCGTAGTGATCGGTTGCAGCTCAGTTTTCTCAGATTCAGTGTAGATAAATCCATTCTGGCCTTTTAAAGGTGGAATGTTGGTGTGGTATCTTTGTAACTTTGATGTAGCTTTCCAGACAGAGTTGTCATTCCCTGAGATTATAGGTACCTGGCCCAGTTAGCGTCTGTGTGTGTGCGAGTTAGGATGCTGACTTGGTTGTTGAGCTGGCTGAGTAGCGTTTTGTCCCGGATGATATCTTGAACGTTGCCATTGTTTACGAGCAGCATTCCTTTTTCTGATGAGGTCTCTGATCTCCTTATTACAGACTTTTTCCTATTTCTGACCTCCTTGCTATTATTCTTAAGGGCTTCCTGCATTTCTGCGGTAAAGTTCTGAACTAAGCTATCTAACTTATTATCCGTTTGTTGTGCTGGAATAAGTAGTGGAGTGCTGTTTAAGGCTTTGCTGTAACCAGACCAATTAGTAATAAAGCCCTTGTGTGGTGTGATATGACCAGTAACATCCAACTGTGGTATAAGTGGATTGTGGTCAGAAGACAGTTCCTCTTCAATGTGTTTCGAGGCACAGTCTCTAATCATAAAGAAATTCAGGACAGTAACAGATGCATGGTTAACGTGTTGGGTGTTGTGGAGCTGCAATTGTAAATCCGGCCGAATTGGCAAAGCGAAGAATTACGTTTCCAAAGGAGGTTGGTGTTGCAGTTCCATTCGCGGTGTTATGCTTTAAAGTCTCCATCTAAGACAATATTATGTTTGAATCGTGAGAGAGCGTGGAAGTCGCTCACAATACTAATTTGTGATCTTCTGTTGGATGGTACATAGGTGGAAATAACGGTGAGTGGCTGTGGAGTGATAACTAAGGCCACTACAGCTGAAAGCTGTGGCAATGTGGTGTGATAACGGGCAATGGAGCTCTTGATTAGAACAATTAGGCCTCCCCCTGGGCATTGGCTTGTTTTTGGTCTATCCAATCTGTACAGATGATAATTACTGATGCTGGCGGTTGCCCCTGGCCTCAACTTGTGTTTTTGGAGGACACTAACATTATAGTTGTACTAATTTACAAAAACACGAAATTCATTAATTCTATGATGCAAACGATTTGCGTTCAATGTTACAATTAGAAGTTCTGCGTTCATAACTAATTTTGATTAGATAACCCGTGTATATCTTCAAGAATTTGATATAACACAAACATTTTATCTAGAACATCATTACATTTTTAAGTGCATTGATCTTACTTTTAAATGCTTTGATGAGTCGTGGGACGTTAGGCACATTCTCCTTCTGAAATTGTTCATTCTTCTGAAATGTTCATTTTTACTAGTAACATTACTAGAGTTAATATGTTTATTTATTTGAGAAGTTGCAGCGGCAGCAGGGGTCATAGCAGGTAGTTTTTAACTAACATTGGGTGCAGTATTAACTTCTGTAGTTGCTTTTCTTGCATGTGGGAAACTTAGAGCACCCCTATAAGATGCTGTATGCGGCCCAGAGTATTTGGCACGCTTTGGTGTGACCATAGGCTCCTGGTAGTCAGAATTGCTAGTTCCAAAAAAATGCTGCTTACTTAACACAGTTTCATGCGGCTGGTACACAAAATTAAACACAAGAACAATTGGACTGTATATTTTTCACTTTTATTTAATTACACTTATTCTAATAATGCGAAACTTACTACAACACAGCGAGCCATTCCACACGGCTGTCACAAGAACGAAGTTCTATTCAACACAAGTTTAGTTGCCACACGCAACAAGTATAAAGAGAAACATTTCAAAACGATAAATTACAGATTAATTACCTTACACTTCCGGTTGGAGCGGAGTGATGAGCCATCAAATAAAAACCAAACGATCTTATTTTATAAGCTTGCAATACTCACATGAACATTCTGGCCTCCGTTGAAATCCTAGGGGATTTCAACAATTGGTGACTTTTGCAAGGTCTTATTCTGTAACGAAAATACTATTAATGAAACATAAAATAAACTAATACAAAGTACAACATTAGATGTCACGCAGTTCACAGTTTTTAGTCTATTGGAAGAAGACACAGTTTCACGATTGGTCGTTTTATGACACCATGACCAGTTTTAATGCTAACAACTCTGACTCTATGGTCTGAGCCTGGATGAATAGCAGTTATTCTCCCTAACCTCCATTTAAGAGGTGGAAGATCGTCTTCTTTGATTAGAACCAAATCGTTAACTTCTAAATCCTTTTGACCCTTTTTTTGCCACTTTGTTCTTTGCTGAAGTTGCGATAGGTATTCCCGACTCCATCTTTTCCAAAACTGTTGAAAGATGAACTGTCTCACATGCCATCTGTCAAGATGATTTAAGGAACTTATATCTTGCTCAGGTATTTTGGTTAAAGACGTTCCTACTAGTAAATGACCAGGTGTTAACGCAATTAAATCATTGGGGTCAGACGATATTGGACACAGCGGCCTAGAGTTAAGACAAGCTTCAACTTGCGTTATCAAAGTTTGAAATTCAGGATATGTCAGCACAGTATCACCAACAGTTCTCTTGAGATGAAATTTCATTGACTTTACAGCTGATTCCCACAGTCCACCAAAATGAGGGGATGAAGGTGGATTAAATTTCCATTTTATTTCCTCTAAGGATAAAAAGTCCTGAATTTCTTGATTTTGCTTGCACTGCAAAAAACATTTTCTAATTTCCTTCTCTGCACCTTTAAAGTTCGTACCGCAGTCGCTGTAAATCTCACTTGGCTTCCCTCTTCTTGAAATAAATCGTTTCAATGCACTTAAAAATGCCTTTGTTGAGAGATCTTCTACTACTTCAAGATGTACTGCTTTGACTACAAAACACACAAATAAGCACACGTAACATTTAAATGATTTTTGTCCACGTCCTGCGCGATGTTTGATCATGAATGGTCCTGAATAATCTATTCCAATTCTATGAAATGGTCGCGATTGTGTTACTCTAGATGTTGGTAGATCAGCCATTATTTGACTTGCTGTTTGAGCTCTATGTTTGCAACATGTAACACAAGTCTTTACTAATTTTCGAATAACAGATCTAGCAGCTATGATCCAAAACTGCTGTCTGATTAAAGATAGAAGAAGTTCTGGTGCTGCATGTAGATATTTGTCATGAAAGTGTCTAATTATGATTTTCGTCACATTGTGTGTTGAAGACAATAAGATTGGATGTTTTTCATTTTCTGATAGATGCGCGTTTTTCAATCTTCCTCCTACTCGTAACACTTTGTTATCATCTAAAAATGGACTCAAGCTAAGAAGATTGCTGTTTTTAGGTAAATCCTTTCCCATCTCCAAACACTGAATTTCTTTACTGAAGTTCAATCGTTGCACTATTCGAATAATACACAGTGTTGCAGATCGAATTTCGTTGCTAGATAAAAATGACGTATTTCTCTCCCGACTAGCTACCCTTGAATTTGATATGAATCTTAATATCCAAGCAAATATGCGTTGTAACTTCGAAAATGAAGATATCTTTGATATAACAGTAAGTTCCTGTACAGGTTCAGAAACTACGAATGATACTGTTTTACGTGCTTCTGGTAGTGTTTTTTCATCAATAGGGATATGTTTAAACAAAGGAACTTCATTGCACATTAACCAGGGAGGTCCATTCCACCACAGTTCATGAGAAAGTAGTTCTGCAGGAAATAACCCACGAGAAGCACAATCAGCAGGATTTTCCTTTCCATCAACATGACTCCAATTCTCAGATGGTAAAATGGTTTGTATTTCAGAAACTCTGTTGGATACGAATACTTGCCACTTTTTAGGATCTGACCTTAGCCAAGACAGTACGATTTGTGAATCACTCCACGCGTGCACTGAATCAAAATTTATAACTAATGCAGCTCGAACAGCCTGAATCAAGCGTGCCAACAATACTGCTGCACATAATTCTAGTCTTGGAATTGTGATAGGTTTCAGTGGTGCTACACGAGTTTTAGCTGTTACAAGTTTAACACTAATGGTAGAGTTGTTACAAGTTTTGACATAAATAACTGCTGCGTAACCTTTTTCAGACGCGTCACAAAATCCGTGAAGTTCACATCGGAAATAATCAGGTAAAAGTACTTTTCTAGGTACACTTATGGAATTCAAAATTTTAACTTCTCTACATAAACCTCTCCAATTTTGATCAATCTCTTCTGGAACAGGGTCATCCCATGACAAATGTAATTTCCAGAGTTGCTGAAGGATCATTTTGGCGAGAATTACAAAAGGCGCTATCCACCCCAACGGATCGAATAACCTTGATACAAATGACAAAATAATCCTTTTAGTCGCAACACCTTGATAATCTATTACAGCGAAATTACATTTGAATTCATCATTGTCAGAATGCCATTCCAATCCCAGAACTTTTAATGTTTTACCCTCTATTACACGATGAATATTGTCACTATCTGTGTTTATTAAACCAACAGTTTTTAATAACGATGGTTTACTTGTCGACCATTTATGGAGCTCAAAGCCACCCTTTTGTAGCAATTGCTGCAATTCATTTATCAAAGCGATACCTTCTGAACTATCCTTAACACCAGTTAGTACATCATCAACGTAAAAATCTCTTAAAATTACACTCTTTGCCTTCGGAAAATTCAGTCCTTCATCAATCGCTAATTGACTCAAAACTTTGGTTGCAAGATATGGAGCAGCTGCAGTTCCATATGTGACAGTATTTAAACGACAAACTTGTATTTCTTTATCTGGGCTATCTCTCCACAATATTTTCTGAAAGTCTCGATCTTGTTCGTGAACCCTTATTTGTCTATACATCATTCGAATATCAGCAGTTATTGCAATATTATGAAGTCTAAATCTTAACAAAATACAAATTAGATCATCTTGTGTTTTAGGACCTATCATTAATGTATCATTTAAAGAAACACCTGTGGTTGTTTTCGCACTCCCATCAAAGACGACTCTAAGTTTTGTTGTTAAGCTAGATTCTTTCAATATGAAGTGATGTGGTATATAATAGTGTTTATTCTCTAATTCACGATCTGTGTTTGACACTACTTCTACATGTCCCAGTGAAAAATATTCTTTCATAAATTGAATATACTGGTTGTAAATTTCTGGCATAGATAGCAGTCTCTTCTCTAAATACTGAAGTCTTCTGTACGCCATTTCACGTGAATCACCTAACACATCTCTATTATGTTTGAATGGTAATGCAACTGAATAACGGCCTGTTTTATCTCTAAAATGAGAACTTTCAAAATGTTCTTCACAACGTTTTTCTTCATCTGTTAAAGGCTGTACATTTGGAAATTTTTCCAACTCCCAAAAAGAATTTACTAATTCATCTGTATTTGCATTCACATGATTTACATATACTGGCTCAGTTGTATGTAACTCATAATTTGTAGTACCCGAAATTATCCATCCCAGCCTCGAATTAATCGCGAAAGGAAGATCTGGACTACGTTTGACAATTTCTCCCGTCATTAAATGCAGAAACACATTTACACCAAGTAAAATGTCAATTGGCTGTGACTTGTAAAATAATGGGTCAGCTAACTTTAAATCACTGAAGTTATCAAAGATAACTGGCGGTAAAGACACGTAGGGAATATTACCTGTCACCTTATCCAATACAAACGCTGATGTTGATACGCGAATATCACTTTTGAAATGAGAAGTGAATAATAAATCGACTTACCTATTACTCACAGTATTAAATTCTCCTAAACAAGACACAGAAATCGAATTATCTTTCACTCGTAATCCTAATTTCTTCACACAGTCTTTTGAAATAAATGATCTCTGAGATCCAGTGTCACATAAACATCTACACTTCACAAACTGTTGCTCAGAATTTTGAACTTTTATCAATGCAGTACACAACAAAATGTGACTAGTTTGACTACTTTTTGAATTCGAATCATAATGAGAGGCACAAACTGTTGATGGAGCATCCTTAACATTCGTTGACTCATTACTTTTAGGGATAAATTGACATGTATTTAAACTCTTACATTTTTTGAGAAAATGAATATTAGATAAACAGTTAAAACAGTAATGATTAGATTTTACAAAGTCTATTCTTTGCTGAACAGTTATAAATTTAAAAATTTCGGGCATATGGCTAAGTTATGATCTTCTTTGCAATAACCACAACTCAACGTAGCTACCAAAACATTACTCTTATACTGAGACGAAGGTTTAGGTATCTTACTATTTGTTGATTTGCTATTTCGAAGTGTTCTTGCATAGTTCTTTAGGAATTCAATTAATGACGTAAGTTTCGGAATCTCATTACATTTTAGCTGATGTTCCCACCACAATTTTGTAGAAGGATCTAACTTTTGTAAAATTAAATAAGTCATTAAAGTGTCTCCAAAATGATCAATGCTTTGATTCAACACTTCTAAAGAGGGAATTATTTCATTAATGTTGTCAACTAAATTTAAAATAGCAATAGTTGATTCATTTTGAATAGTTGGTAAACTTAGGAAACGTTTAATATAGGCAAATATTTGTTCTCTTTTGTTTGAATATCTTTCGTCTAAAAGTTTCCACGCTATCTCAAAATTACAATCCGAAATTTGAATAGTTTGAATGATGCGATAAGCTTCACCTTTTAAAGAAGCCTTCAAATATTGCAGTTTTTGAGCATTGGATAATTTTGTATTATTTCTTACACATGCACTGAACAGATCCTTAAAAGCTATCCATTCTGTAATATTACCTCCAAATGTCGGTAATGATAATTTTGGTAATTTAATATTCTCATAAACCTGTTCTGAAATTACTCTATCAGATTTATTTTTACTGCTTTGATTTTTTAATAGTTTTTCAACTTTAAATTTCCATAAATGAATTTTATCTGCATGCTCCTGAACACTATCTATTTCGGTTTCTAATTCTTTAGTGTCTGTAATTAAACTTTCAATTTCAATATCAAGCTTCTTTAATTCCGTTTCTTTTTGTTTTAATAATTCAACACATTCTTCTAGTTCTATTAAATTTATTTCATCAGCTGTTATAATAACTTCTATTTTCTTAATGTAATTAGTGACACTTCTACGTAAAGAAGTTCTTTTTGTTTTAAAGGTTATAAGTTCACTCATAATTACTCAAAACAAAAACAAAATTTTCTCGAATTACTTTTCACCAATATTAAGATGAATTAAAAACACTTCTATTTTTCCACATAAACAATGTTCTTAAAAATCAGATATAAAGCAAATTCTTCTTAAATAGCATATAAATGTTCAACATGCACTTACCTCACAAACTGAAGTAAGGTTTCAACACCAACATACGTAGTTAAAATGCGTTTCGAACAATCAATCACTATTTTCACTAGCACTCCGGCTAGACTTTGACCAAAAAAAATGTTGCTTACTTAACACAGTTTCACGCGGCTGGTACACAGAATTAAACACAACAACAATTGGACTGTATATTTTTCACTTTTATTTAATTACACTTATTTTAATAATGCGAAACTTACTACAACACAGCGAGCAATTCCACACGGCTGTCACAAGAACGAAGTTCTATACAACACAAGTTTAGTTGCCACACGCAACAAGTATAAAGAGAAACATTTCAAAACGATAAATTACAGATTAATTACCTTACACTTCCGGTTGGAGCGGAGTGATGAGCCATCAAATAAAAACCAAACGATCTTATTTTATAAGCTTGCAATACTCACATGAACAGATGCTGTATGCGGCCCAGAGCATTTGGCACGCTTTGGTGTGACCATAGGCTCCTGGTAGTCACAATTGCTAGTTCTTTGGAATCCGGCGCATTTGACACATCCGGGTACAGCATGACAGTTCTAGGATGAGTGATGCCAATTCTGACAATTATGACACTGGGGTACCTGATTTTCGCAACATATTTTCTACTTTAATACTTTTTTCTTCTTTAACATTAAATATTCAATATTGTAAATACTGTCAAAATTTTCCTCTGTGATAATTTGAGCCTGGAATAATTGCATTGGGGCCTTAGTTTTGCATTTCGTGAGTTGGACAACTTTATGTACATTACATCCAAGGTCACTAAGTGAATCTTTAATAATTGTTACATCAGAATCTGAAGGGGAGTCCCCTTAAGAGAAACTTTACCGGCTTTTTATGCCTAGGGTTTACAGCATAATGCTCAATAATTTTATCAAGAAAAATAACTGCTTAGTGCTCGGTGGTCATCCGGCGTAGCCAGCTTAACTTTCAGAAATTCACCATCAAGACGACCATAAAACTTTCTATCTGGTAGACGCTTAGGCAGTTCCGTAAGGAAAACATAATAATTCATGCCTTCTGGAGGCTTTACCATAATTGGGGGAGCTTTAGACTGGGCCGGCTGCTGCTGCAAACCTACACCTCCTTGATCATTACCAACATTGTTTACATTCATAACAGTACTATTACCAGCATTAGTATTCATATTAGAGACATCAGAATTAGAACCATCAATATTATTTACATTAGTACTTAACATATCAACATTAAGAAATTATAACATTAGAATTATCATTATTTGATGTGTCATGTACATCTAACTTAGCAAATTTGTTTTGCAGCGCTACCTGCGACCTTGGTTTAACTAAGTTCATGCCTTTAGCCATTTTGACCGGCTTCTTAAATCCTGTTTAATTATCACCTACATTACAGTCATTATCACTAATACCATTTTTTCGCTTATTACTGACATTAGGATTAACACAGAATTAACAGATTTATTACTACTTAACACTAAAAATTGCACTTACCCTTTAAATGAAGCAAAGCACTCTTCCAGTTTCTTGGTATTATCCATTCGAAACTTAATCTCACATTCCTGAATTTCATTAATTTCAGGTAAATTGTAACGTTGCACAACTAATCCAAGATTGTCCTTTAACGCGGTAGCATAAGTATCAATGCGTAGGGAAATAACATTCAGATTCACCATCAATGAATTAACTCGGGCAAAGTCCGTAACATCGCACTTCGAAAAATCAAGTGATAATCCTTCTACACTGAAATTTCTAACAATACAGTTTTTTTTAGTAGCGGAGAGGTATTTTATTCCATTTATTTTGAACAGCTTTCCAAAGTCCGAAGATGGTTGTAGGTCGACGGTCAGAAAATCCATTTAAAAAGAACAAAATAAAAATAAAACGTCCTAAAGCGCAAAAATCCGTGGATGATACATCAGAGGATTTAGCAGGGATATGATTGCCTTGATACACGCTCCTTGTTCCATGTTTTCCAAGAAATTAAGAGTAGATATTGACGCGCGGCTGCTTGCTTTGTCTTGATGCATTTATACTGATTGATGGCACTGTGTTTAAATAGATATACTTCATATTTGGAAATTGGGCCTAAAATATGCTCCCGATAATATATAGGGTTGACTTAACAGTTTCTGCACATTCTTTGGATTTTATTTGTCGTTATGTCAAAAACCAGCAACAGTCATAAATCCCTTTGAAAAACTTTCCTTAAATTCTTTGAACATGATCTAAGATTTATTACTTGCTTTTGATGATAATAAACGGATCTTTTTCGATTGCAGGCATTTAAATGTAGCCAAGATTTATCTATTGTAACAATATTTTTCCATTTCTGTCCGATAAATTGTTTCTCATAGCACATTCTGCAGTGCGTTCTACTTTCGGCGATATGTCGTGAAAAAAGACGACGCACATTACGTTTTTTCGCTTTCTTAAGAACCAAATCAGCGTTAATCGCTTTGCTTACAGTTGACATTGAGCGCTTTCATAATTATTCAACTGAATACTTTGACTTCGAAGATTTCTTTTTAATTTTAAATCTCTTACCTTTGCAAAATTCGAAACATTCCCTTTTTTACCTTGGAAATGTATTTTGAACAATTTTTCTTCTTGAAGCCAAACTTTGACGTTTTTGTTTTCACTTCTTATTGATAATAACATGAGTATTTGCTTTAGATACCGAAAAACCAAGGCTTTCACAGCATTTTTCACTAACTAAATACGAATAATTTTCTTCAGAAAGAGCACAAACTTAACCTTCCTTCCATTGCTTCTATAAAAGCACCATTTTGCATGAAAACAAAAGTGTCAAATAGCAGATAATAATTTACACTTTGAAAAATATAGTTGCAATCAAAACAAATTTCCAAGCAGAGGGTTCTTTTTTGTAACAAAGCAAAATTTTCTAAAAATGTTTGAACAGCCTCTGTAGACTATAATTCAAGTGCAGAATAGATTTTAATTCCCTATAAAACATTGCAAATGCTAATAATATTGAATTTTTAACTGACTAATAAAAGGAGTGTTATGATTTAAAATATCAATATATTTTAATTAATAACGGATTTCAGCTATTCTGATCGCATAGGGCTCCCAAAATACTGTAATCTGGCTTAGTAAAACGGATTTTTAAATTGAGGAATTTATTCGTAATTAAAAATTATAAAACAAACGAGTCTTGAGACTGAAAAATTTTAATTGAGCACTATAGGCGGTTCTTCCCATTTTCTTTTAAGCGTCAAGTGAGTAATATCCACAACTGCAGTATTCTCAGCATCAACAAGCCTACACAATCCCCGAAACTTTAATTTTCTGCCTTAAGTCTAGAAACTTATTTTGCTCAATGTTAGCAAATTTCGCTACACATTTTTGCTTTCCTATTTTGGTGATGCATTTTTTCCTGATTCTGAAAGAATTAGAAATTAAATACTTCCTTTTTACAGAATATCAGATCCCCGGAGGACCAAAAGCTTCGTAAACTCATTACCCAAGTATTCCTTGAATATCTATCTAATTTGGAACACATTAAAACACACTCACAAACACAAGGACTCATTTCTTTCGTTTCCTAGTGGACAAATTTTCCTCACGGCAGGTATTTTGATGGTAATAATTTGATTTTTGTTAAACACATGAATATTTATTTATCATTAGCGTTATTTTCGTGTAAGGAGATGCTTTTCATTTGCATTTATATGAACGTTAAGTAGATGAGAACCTATAACATAACTGTTATTACAGCAAAGAAATTCTTTTTTCAGTCAGTTGACTCGTACGTAAAATTGATACCATATCATTAGAGAATAACGAAACGGTTAAAAACTTTTATTCCTCCCCAAATTTGCTATCATAATAGCATTAGAATAATCTTTTATTCATTACAATAATGGTAAGAAATCTTCATAAAAATAGTTGTTTAGAAAATACTAATCACTCTTAACAGCCGTAATAAAAAACTGCATTAGGAAAAGATTTTTTTAAATGTATAAGTTATTTAAAAAGAAAGAATATTACTTTTACCTATCTCGCTTCATATAACAATGCTCGGATTTAATTTGACGGAAAAATTAAAAATCTTACCAAAATGAAATGGCAACCGTACTGAAAAATGGTAATATACCAGGCTACGTAGATGATAAATGAAAGATCTTATGCCTGAAGAAATTTGGCATCTTGGTATCGTATCGCACCCTAAGACAAAGTAATGTTGTCGGAAATGAAGAAGGTAAAAATAATTAAAGTGGGGAACTGCCTAAGACTTAGTCTGAAATTTGATTACATGCCCATGTTATAAGGTATTTCTCCCTCCTTCTTCGCATGCCTTCGTGGTGTATGCTCAGCACGCTTGACGCGTATTCAAGTGGTCCGGGGTTTGAGGGCATTGCTCATTTTTTATGACTCATGCTTCCAAAAAATACCTAATGACTCTACAGTGCGACCATATAAACCGATACGATATTAAATTTATTTTTATAAACCAAACAAAGCATTTCGTTTACCTCTTATGACGTCAAATTTCCCGTTTTCTCGCAAACCAATAAGCGATAAATGTTTTCCAAACGCTAAGTACAGGAGGGCATTTGCCTAAGGGAGGCAATTTGAAAGATTTTAGATTTTATATTACATTCATAGGGGTGTTTTTTAATATTTTGTGCGTTACCTTTAATTATTAAAAATCATGCTCCTTGCACTTAAACCATAAATTTCAAATCAGCAGCAATATCACAAAATAATTTAAAAAGGGCATATCTTTAGAATTTCCGATACACAGTCTCGCGAGATAGAGATAATTTTTATTTTTCGTACACTGTTGCTGTCGGTCGCTATGAAATCGTTGAGTTTGTTGATCGAAAATTTGTTAAAAGTTTACACAATATGAAATAGAGAATAAAACAAATCCCAAATTCCAAATTTGGGCTTTCAGATGCCTATATTCGAGTGGAAGACTACGTTATTAAAATTTAATGTCTCTAGGTAACGTCGCTTTTTCACAGTACGAGAAGCATATATATATTCATGCAGATTCTTCATTATTTAATTTCTTTAAATACAATGCAGGGTTCTAATATTTGTTGACAACAATTTGAAAAGTGAAACACCGTTTTATAGCGGACGATGGAAAATGCCAAAACGAAATTAATAATAAATTTCCCCTTTGGGTTAAAAATATATGAAACTTATATTTCATGTTCCTAGGATATTATAAACCGGAATATCTTATTCCATTCTATTCCGTTTTGTTTAAACGTGACTAAAAAAGTCTGTTGGATTAAATGTTTCTGATCGATATCTCCGAGAAACAGTCAGATTTCTCGAATGTAAGCTGCTCCTTATATATCAATACTTTTAAGCTAATCATACTGTTATTTACTCCAAATCTATTTGTATTTGTAAATGAGAGGATGTTTAAAATTATTATCTCCTGCATTTCAAATAGAAACAGTTCCAGAATCTGAGATCGCAGACTTGAAAACAAAGCATTCCTGTTTCAATAGCTTTGGATGTTTTCGAATAAACATATAAAGAACAAAATGTCATTCTGAAAAGTTCAGATTAGAATCTAAAACCTCGAGGAAAATTTAATTCTTCGATATTTTTGAAATTCGAAAAAAATAAATTTTATTTTTAAAATGTGAAAGTGGTGATGAGTATTTTTTAAAGTAAAGCATAGTATCTGCTGCTGCCAATTCATAACGTTAAACCTTCACTCTTAAACAGAATTCCATTGCAAAAGAATTTCAGTTTTAGAAGATCAGTTAGTTTCTGAGCTTCTTTTTTTGGAATTTATATTTGCATAAAATAAAAAAGTATCAAAATATTAAATGACATGCATTACAAATTTTACCGTTAAGTTATCATGCATTTAACATTACTCATTTTGGAAAGCACTATTATTTCGCAAAATGTAATATCTTTACCTTTATTAAAACCTCGTAAATAACCATTTTCAAGAGTGCTGTAATTCAAGAATATGTAAAATCTTCATTTATCTTTAAAATTTAATAACTGTAACTTGTCAATAAAACGAGTTTCTTAAATACATTAAACGTACTCATTACCAATTTATATCTTTAATTTTTAATAAGGTATCCACTAATGTTCGACTGGAAGTGTACTTTTTCTTAGCCCTCAAACTCTATTTGTCTCGAAATGGGAATTTACGTCGAATCCCAGGAAATGCGTCATTTTTCTTTTCATTCGTGTCTCTTCCCTTCGGCAAAATGTAAGATATTTATCTCTCGTATGAATCTCTCTGTTGTGGATAAACAAACTAACCTATTTGAAAGCAATAGATGCAATTCTTCAGAAACTTTGTTGCTTACTTTAAAATTGGATTACTGTCTGAATACTTTAACAGTTTTTTGCAAAAAATTTAACGTGAACACCATATAACTTTCTTGTACGATCTTTTAAATTCTAGATATTTTTTGCTGCACTTCATTTAAACTAATTTCCTTGAATTTTATTAGAGATATATTTTTCATTATTCAATTTTCAGTTCGTGGCAAGTCAAAAGTGCATAAAAACTCAAAACACTTTCATTAAAAATTGTAAAACACAGAAAAAAACAAAAACACCAAATACAGGAAAAACGTTACAATTTTTTCAACTAAAATTATAGTTTGCAAGCAAACATTTGCATCAAAAAAGCACAAAATTTTCCGTGTACAAAAAATTTAAGTTGACTCTTTGTCCCACTGGCTAAAAACTCAAGGAATTTAGTGCAACAACTGACTAAATTCACCATACAACTAAGAGTTTCAAATGTGAACAAACAGCCGACACGTTAGGCCCAACGCCACTTACATTTTTTAATAATTGATAATTCTACAACTATTGCATGTAGATTAATTTAGAAGTAAAACAATAAAAAATCAAAGCCTTATTTGAAAATTTTCCAGGACTAGCTTCGATGGTTTTACCGAAACATCCACCTCAGCTGCCAAAGTGCAAATCAACGAGATAAGATATGGTGATAAGATAAGATATGAATGGCGGAACAGGAGTTAAGCTGCTGCCGCCATCTATTTATGGAACAGGAAAACTAACACATATTTTCCTTAAAGGCTGAAGGTAAAGATGGATTGGAATTAGGGTCGTTAACTAGAACAGAAAGATTTTTTTAATGTGAAACGCCTTTAGAACATCTAATTCACCAACGGAAGATATTTTTTGAATAATTTTGGCCGCAGAAAAATGGAAAGTGCGACTTTCAGACCAACTCTGACGGGCAACAGAGGACTTCTGGGTTTCCTTTTTCCTAACACACGTCTCATGTTCTTTAACGCGAAATTTTAAGGCTTTCTTAGTTTGACCAATGTAATCCGGAATGGGGTTTTTAAGTATGGAACTGGAAATTTTATTGATAGGAGAATGAATGACTCGAAAGTTAAATGTCTGTAAAATACGTGCCATTCTATAGCTAATTGATGGAAACAACTGAATTCTTTTAATCTTCTAAAGCAAGAGTGTGCCTTTCGGTATGTTCGGTTTAAAAATTCTTCCCATTGTAAATATTAACTCAATAGTTTATCAGAAGAACAAGAGAGAATTCTGAAATATAATTTTAACGTCTCCCAGACCTCAAAGCTCTCGATTCCAAAGATTTTGTCTCCTACCAAAAAAAGCTTTCAAATTTGGTAAAGTTTCAGATACACAGAAAGAAATGATTAGACACCTTATCGCCCATAACGTGAAATTCAAGAATAAACCTTTGAAATCAAATCTAAACGCGAGAGAAAGAGCTACAATGCGCTAAATTCATTCTAACTCATACATTATCATTTCAAAGGCCGACAAAGGTGGCCAGATACTTGACGTGGCCATGGACGAGAACACTTACATCGATGGTGTCACTAAACTCTTAATAACATAATCCGATCTCTAAGGACCCTTCACCTTCGGACCTCTCAAAAATAAAACTACAATCAAACTTTCACAAATCCTTTCGACCAACTTGAAATAATCGCTTATCCCATCTGTTGCGAATTGTGCCAGATTATATGCTTTTCTCAAAATTGATAACAGTGGTATTCCTTTCCGCCCTATTATATCAAATTTAGGCACTACCTCGTACCCGTTAGCTAAATATTTAGTTTCTAAATTTTCAACTCTATTAGATGATAACACTTACACGATAAAAAACGTAATAGAGTTCGTAAAAAATGTTAAAAGCATTTCTTCTAGAAATTTACTTATGGTTTCTTTTGATGTAAAATCATTATTCACTAATATTCCAGTGGTGGGTGCATTAAGATGTCTAGGAACCAGGCCTCGTGAATTTCATTTCTCCTGCATCGAAATTGATGAACTAATTTCCCATATATTAATTTAGAAGTCAGACAACAAAAATCAGCGTTATATTTTCAAATTTTCATAGGACTAGTTTCGATGGTTTTTACTGAACCACCATCCCGAAACTAGTCCTGTGAAAATTTAAAATATAACGCAGATTTTTGTTGTTTCACATCTAAATTAATATTTGTTCGGCGTGTTATTGTATTTTAATTAATTTCCCTTACTCAACTCTGTTTGAAACAAACGCACTTTGTTTTCCAAAATAAGTATTAGAATCAAACTAAGGAATTAGCCTTGGGAAGCCCTTTTAGTCAAATCCTGGCTCATATGTACATGCATTATATGAATCCAAATTATTTGAAACTTTAAATTTCTCGATATGGTTCCGCTACGCAGGCGGTACTTTTACTCTGTTTGACGGTAATAATGAGAATTTAAATAAAGTTCTTTTAATACTGAATTCTATTGATCTTGCTGAGACATGCAATTCTCTTCCGTTGCTCGACAATTTGTTCCCATGTAACACATCCAACTTCAATATTACTGTTTACCGTAAACTTTCGTCGGTTTGCCTTCCACCACACTTCATATTATATCATCCTAATAAACAGATGTTATCTTCATTTTATTCCTTTGACGTTTCATAGACGTAATATAAACAAATCACTTTGCTATTACGCCGCTAGAAAGCGATGGGATGATTTTTTCCCTCCGCTGACGATGGAATCTGACGGCGAGAATTTCCCTTTCCGCGATGCGTACGGGAAATCGAAAAACTCGTGCCAAGACTATACAATAAACAATATACGTGTTAAGACACATGTTCTTTGACTTTTCGCAATAAATTAAACTCGGGTTTCCGTACTTTTGTTTGCTCAAAATAACTAATCCGTTAATTAATTTATTTGCGCGAAAAAATATTTTCAAATCCTTTAAAGAAATTTAAAACGCTATTCGTTTTATGAACTCTTGATAAACGTGACCTTCGAACTTCGACGACGGCTTCGAGCTTTGATGCTTTGGCGACAGGTATTTCGCGCATACGCAGCTATTTTCTTCTACGTTGGAACGGACCTACTCCTGTTCCAAGTTTTCCTTCTTAACAATACTTTGACCTTATCTTATTGATTTGCACTTTGGCAGCTGAGGAGAATGGCTCGGTTAAATCATCGGAATTACCTGGAGAATCTGCAAATATAACGTTGATTTTTATTGTTTTACTTCTAAATTAATCTTTGTTCAGTGTTACAAAATTTTTAACTTAAATTGTAGAGACATTAGGTTATTTCGAAGCAGGGGACATGAAAAATGAGCAACGCCTTCGCCGGGAATCGAACCACGGACCTCTCGGTTACGCATGGAGCATGCAGACCACTACACCACGAAGGCATGCGAAGAAAGCGGGAGAAATGCCTTATAAAATTATTGCAGGTAGATTAACTAAAGGTATATAATCTGAATTGGAACATAAGAGCAACATTATTCATTCACTTTTAAAGTATGCACAGTTTGCCAAAATATAAGAGTAAAAAATAGAGATTGCGTGGAGGGTGGGTACATATATAAATAATTATAATACTTGTATGTAAATGATTATAGATAAGAAAAGTAATGAATTTTGAACCGTGCTGTTTGGAAATTTTACAATAAAAATAATTTTTTAAATTAAAAATAAATTAAATCACTGTTTTTAAATTAGAAGAAATTCTAAATTTTAATTATTTTTTTCATGGCTTTGTACAGTTGGCAAAAAACATTTGTAAAGTTGGTTTCATGTCTTTGTAATGTCTTCCCAAAATTTATTACTCTTTTATTCTATCATTAATTAATTTTTCAGCATCATTTTGCGCGGAAATGGTTTTGGGATCTTTTTGCTTTGAAAAAATGTCTATAATAATAATAATAATAATAATAATAATAATAATAATATATAAGTTTGGGAAAAGGAATTACAACAAAAAAGAGAGGTGCACAACTAGATGTAACAGCAGTCCCATGCACGAAATTTCAGCGCTCTACGTATAATCGTTTTTGAGTTATGCGAGATAAATACATAGGTACGTACAGACGTCATGAAAAATCTCTTCTGAATCCATTTTAAATCCATTTTACAATCCGTTTTGGAAAAAGGAGTACTTTATTTTGTTCTTGCATACAGATGTCACCGACAAAAATCGTTCAGATGGATTCGATAGGGGTCAAATTTGATATTTTCGTTGAATTTTTTCACGATTACAATGTGTTCTTTACTTTGTATCAACAAGTAAAAATGAAGGGAATATAATGAATATCAATAGAAATATTTTACCTACTGAAGCAGACATTTTTTTTTTTGCAATTCTATTATTTTGCTGACTGATAAGTGAACGTTTTAACATAGAAAGTTCTTACTATTCTTCAAAATCTTTTGTTCTTTTGAATTTAAATGTCGAAAAAATGATCAAATATAAATAAATAAGTAAATAAAATAAAGCTGCTTACTCGTATTTCTTCTAAGTATTGGAAAAATATTTTGGATTTAAAAGTAGTGTACAGCTCACAGCTTTACAAGGTAGTGGGACGGAGAGCAAGAACTTGATAAGATACGAATTTCTTCAGGTTTTCCTGCTCTCTACCTTGTATATTCTTACTTGTAAAATATTAATCGTTTCCTATAAGCACGGTGAATTAAATATATATATATATATATATATATATATATATATTGTAACTGAAAGTGAATGTGTATGATCAGGATTTCGAAATCTGCAAAACTCTTTTGCTGTTCCTTCTGTTATAAATGAATAGCTTCGAAAATTTTCGTTTCTTATCATTATTGAACCTTCATCGCTTTGCATAATGAATACATATTTTTTTTTCGAATTTCTAATTCGAATCAAGAGCGAAAATTGCGTTTAAATAAAAGACCACCGGAAAAGGCCTTCTTATGCTCGAAAATTGGGATATAAGTCATTCAAAGGAACATCTACCTTCTTTCTACTAGAATCTCTACAACAAATATCGAACAAAATGTAATCCAGTACTTCAAGGAACGAATCCTTGGATTGCAATATAGCATGCTCTTGGGATACCCTGCTTCCCCAATCCTAAAACAAACACCAATTTTACAGGCTTTTCCATTTCGGGTCGAGATAAAAGCGCTTCCTCCTCCCCACCTATTTCTCATTCCACCGCCAGGGGGATTAAAGTCAAGAATGGGGATTACGCATCTCCTCGGCCACCGCCCCCCCTTTTTAAGCACGTACCGTGCAGCCTATGAGATATCAACGACGCATTCGGGATTGGTCGAAAGAAGACGTTTTACCGCACTGCATTTGATATATGCAATGCACATAGAAAATCTGTTTTGAATAACGAAATTCTGAGAAGAAAAAAATGTACTACTATCGTTCGTGATTGAAGCATGCCAGTTCAGAAGCGATTGACATTATGTGATCCAGTTTCGAATGAGAAATAAAATAAAATAAGAAAAGGGGTTACTTTTGTATGCATTGCATTCTGCTTTTTCACTTCTGAGAACGAAAAGAATACGGAACAGTTTTTTTTTTTTTTTTTTGGTTCTTTCACAGGAATTTCTGCTTTGCGTTAGTAGATTAAGAATTTACAATTTGTAAATTAAGGATGTGTTCTTACATTAGTTGGTTTTGAAATTAATAATGATAATTGTACCCATATTACGATTAATATTGCAAAGCACCCAGGAGCTTTCCGCCTAAGGAAAAGAGAAAAATGATGTCTTCATGAAGACTTTTAAGAGAAATCCGCTCATATTCACATTATACACCATAATATATGGCATTAGAAATATATTTTACTGATTCAAATATTTCTGCAAATGAATCAGCTGTAAATACTTAAATACCCTTCCTATTACATGGAAGATAGGTTCTTAGACAAAAACGCTTTGTGTGAAACCGTGTTACGTGAAATCGTTTATAAAGACTAAGATCCACTACAGATAGAGAGACGCATTCCGCAAACTTTTAGAAACATTTTTTTTAATTTAACAATTTTTATTAAAAATATAAATATGTGTGAAACAAAAAACCAAAAATTTCTGTTCTTATTCAGTTTATCAAAGCAAAAAATAAACCAAAAATTTCTGTTCTTATTCAGTTTATCAAAGCAAAAAATAAACCAAAAATTTCTGTTCTCACTCAATCCAAGCTCAGTTTATTAAATTTTTTCTTCATCCCTGATGAGTACAATGAGACGAGAGCATTTTAAGTCGTACGATATCATCACTTTCCGCACGCATTTCTTCGTTAGGGTTCCTTGAATGTTCTGATATCTAAAAAAAAGTCTGTTCTTTTATTCTGCTTACTTGTTCTTTAAAGTTAGTAGTAAATCCTCTTTCATGAAGACAGACAACTTCCTAACCTCTTTTCAATTTTCGGCTTCTTTCGGTACGAGAGTCTTCAGTCAAAAAAAATGACCGAAAGCGATATGATTACGATACAAGTTTCAATGTAAACTTTTCCCAAGCTTTCGTTCCATCAACTGATTTTGAGTAACCTGTGTCTAAAAATACATTGAAATTTCGTCATATGTAGCTAGCTCGCTTTCATAGATCAATATATTAATAGTATTGCTATCAAGGTATTAATAATTAATAATCTAATTACCTTTAGATCAAAGTATTAATAATACCTTAAGGTTGGCTCATCGAAATAGTGTTCAGTAGTAAAAACATTACTGTAGCTGTAGAATGTATTAAATTCAACGAGCAACTTGTAGCATTAATCTAGAAGTAATAGTACCTTAAAGCTTATACGTATTTTGTTGCTTTAAGTAACTTTAAAGCATCGGCATAAAACCGTTGAAAAACCAGTCTTTAACAAATCTTCTGTCAGCAAAGCTTTTGAGTTTGTTTCCCAGTGTAAAGGTGCTTTTCCTCATGACTTCAAGCATTCGGGATTAAAGGTGCATAAACTAACAAATTGCAGAACAACGTAATGCGGTCTTTTAGATGCTTAAAATTCGGATTTGTGTTCATACAAAGGTTGTCTTGAATATTTTTCTCTCCAGAGACCAGTCTTATTGGCGTTAAGAACTTGATATGGTGTGTATCCTAACTTTTTAATTATCCTTTACATTTTTTCTGTTATATTTTTTATCAACTTCATGATCAGCCGAAGCAATTCTTATGAAATTAATTGCGCAACGTAGTTTAAATTTCTCAAACTAACCTCTACTTCCCAAAACGTCTGGGTTTACAGAAGATTTTCAGCATTCTCAGATGTTTGTGAATTTTGAGAGTCTTTTCTCTAATGATGTCTCTACCCAGTGGAATTCCTTTGGTACAACAATCTTCAGTGCAAATGCTGAGTGTGTTTTTAATTTCTCAGTAACTGGCGTATGGGAAGGAGCAGTATATTTTGCTGATATCAAAGTTCTTACAGTAACTGCACTTCTTTTAATTTTTTTAAAGATTGTTGCTCTAGCGCTACATAAATTTAGACATTTTGGGATGCCATTTCTTCTTTTGGCAAACGATTCAAAATTTCAGTTTCATATTCAAAGATGCAAACATTCTTTTCGTACCTTCAGACATAGTTGGAGACTGAAACATAGTTTTGCAATAATCACGCCTAAAAACGACAAAAACTAACTGGGAACACATATCCAAAATTTGTTTTTAAACAGTTTCTTCCAAAATCAAAGTTTAATGAATGCAGTCTACCATCTGAACACTTCGAGCACAATATACTATATACTACATAAATGAAGGGTATGATTCAATTTGATCCCCGAATCCCCGGTCGCCCTTTAAAAGGGCCGTATATAAGGTATTTCTCGCACCTTCTTGGCGTGCCTTCGTGGTGTAGAGTTCAGCACGCTCGACGCGTATTCGAGAGATCCGTGGTTCGAGTCCCGGCGAGGGCATTGCTCATTTTTCACATCTCCTGCTTCCAAATAACCTAATGAATTTACATGCTTACATTTACATACAATACAGTTTACTCATATTCACTAACGTCTTGGAGTGAAACAGTGTTACCGTGGTACACGAGGGTTTCCGGAATTTTTCTTATCAGGTAATAGCGCAATAGTTTTGTAGAAAACTGTGTTATAAATTACCTGCATTTTCAATTGCATTAATTAAAAACACTGCTAAAATTAAAGAAAATTGAAAAACCTTAACGCTGTTAGTTTCTGGCGCCTTGCCATCAAATTCAGGATCACTGAAGTGGAGTGGCGGAGTGTACACAGCTATATATTAAAACTAAATCAGGGATCGCTGGTGACCTTAAGGTCATGTCACCTCAGCATTGTCGATCACACTGACAGCGGAAAAGCTTACAAATTAATCCAAAGGCTATCTGTGACCTTCACTGCCTTTGGTCATCTATACTTATTAAGAACTACTTTTAAATTGATCAGCTTTAAAAATAACAAACAGTTAACTTTGAAAGATTCGTTAAATGTCTTATGGAGTTTTCGTATACACAGACGTGCTAAGAAAATGGGCCTACTTTAGCTTCCAAGTCTCAAGAGAGCCCACTTAAGTGAGTTCCATGTTCTGTAATATTTGACATTTATTTCGTTTTCTGCCTTTATTCTCTTTTAGGTTACCTCTAATCAGAGCTTAAATTGCGTCGGAGCCCGGCTCCGGTACTTCTCAGTGTCTGAGCTAAATCGTGATTCTAGCCGGAGCCCAAAGCCTTAATGTAATTTATGTAAATCAAATGCCTTTTATATACATTAAACATAATTTCAGCGATCCAGTAAATTTATTTGCATACATCCCCTCTTCAAGGCATCATGTTACATAACGCTATCCTCGAAGTAACCGCAATGAGAAATCTTTTGCCCAATCATTGCTCGGGATTAAAACAAGGACTTTAAAATAAACGTATAATTATTATCGCAGCTAACTATGTATCCTCTTTTACCACTCCGCCTTCCTGTTGGCAACTTGTCACTTAGCCTCTGTTAGCTGTTCTCGCGTAAGTAAGATATAATTGAATATCTAAATTTGTGAGGCGCGTTTAGCAATCCCAATGTTCCCCCGACCAAAAAATAAATCGTTACTAATTTAATTACTTAAATTAAAAAGATTAAAACTAAAGGGATAACTGAAAAACTCACGCAACTTGAAATATTTCGCAGAACAAGTGACTTGCATAATATATTGCCATGCTTTCAAAATGCAGAACTGCTTATATCTGCCAAAAATTTAATTTAAATAAGAATATAGGATACGTAATGAAAAGTGAAGTAGGAAGATTTTAGTGTTGCAACCTTTAAAGACAAACAGAAAATATTAAAAATGTGTAACCACCCTTGCCAGAACTACAAATTTTACAGCTATTTTTTTGCTTTTCCTATTTACTTTGTACAGAAGTTCCTTCGATGATAAGGAAAGAATATTAGTGATGAAGAGCGCCTTAAATCTCCTAAAGGCCAAGCTGAGGACTATAAAGATCCATATCGATGTCGTATTGCGTCACACATGTTTTATCGGATTTAAATTCTGAGAAATACGGTAAAAAATAACTGACCTGAGAATTTGTGGCATGTTTTCGATCTTGATATAATTGTCTGCATACGTCTTTGAACAGTTTCCTGACATGACGCTTTTAGCTACTTTGAAGTTTTTAAAGACCAGTGACAGTGTTTGTCCTACTCCCATTCTCCTCCACACAGGCCATTTCTCATAGCCCATTAGATGTCTTCTTAAAGACGTGCTTCTTCAAAAACGTATAGTTCTTCATATAATCCTTGAAATTAGAATAGGAAACATTTCATTGCTCTCCTTTACAGACGCGCGAAAGAACAGGAGGAAAAATTGTGTCATTTCAGTATAGCGGCGGTGAAGCTCATTCGATTGCGTGCCACTGTTGACCTCGAGCTACTGACAAGCTACATTTCTTTGAACTTCATTTAAAAAACTAAAAGAGAGTTCTTTTTATAGCCGTTCCTTTAATTTTCCTGTCAGTGTGCATATAAATATACATATAGCATGTACTGTTGAGCTAATGCAAAGAGATATACACTGCTGGCCGCCGTAAATGCAAGACCCTGAAGGAAGCATGCAAATAACATGAAATTTACAACATGCATTAGCGGAGGTGAGATATGCAAATGATTAAAATTTCAGCGCGGATGCACATCACGCGCGCTGTGGCGCCACTTCAAAGTGTTATTTAAGGCTTGGAGTTTTCGACAATTGTGTTTTTCTTGTGCATTATGCCTCGTAGTAAACAGGGATCATCATTTGATCAAATATCCGAGTTCTACAGAGGAAAGATAGTGGCCTACCGAGAGTATGGATTATCTTTCAGGGAAATCGGTAGTCGCATTGGACGAAACCAAACACCTGTAATGCGGAATGCGACCATTGGATGCAGGAGGGTACGACGGACCGACGTGTTCGATCGCATCCACCTCAGTGCTTCACTTCACGTGATGACAGGAACATTGGGCGCATGGCAGTGACAAAGCGCTCAGTCACATCACGAACCATAACACAGAACTTTCACTCTGTAACGCATCATCCAGTGTCTGTGCGTACCATTCGACGCCGTTTAAAGCAGAGTGGTCTGTCCGCAAGACGTTCATTCCTTCGTCTACCCTTGACGCAGAACCACAGACGTCTCCGCCGCAGATGGTGCGATGAAAGAAGGATGTGGACGGCAGAATGGAATGAAATCGTCTTACACTGACTTATTGACGCCTTACCTACAGGGCTTGCCCACAGACATATTTCAACATGATATTGAGCGACCACACTTGGCACGCATTGTTCAAGGGCTCTTCGTCAATTACCAGATTGAATTGTTTCCCTGACCGGCTCGCTCTCGGGATCTTTCGATAGAAAACATGTGGTCCATGGTTGCTGAACAATTGACCCAAATTACATCCCAAGTTGCCACAACAGATCAACTTTGGCAACGTTTGGAAGCTGCTTGGTTTGATGTGCCCCAAGAACACATCCAAAGTCTCTCTGAATCGATGTCGAGGCGTTTGGCAGCGGCGATCTCCAACAATGGCGGCTACTCTGGCTACTGATTCTGGAAGGAACCACACTTCACAGAAGTCTATAAATTTAATCATTTGATACTTGGTTAACATGTTATCTACTAAATAATTTTTGTTGTGATATCTCTTGCCTTTCCTGGTGTTGCAATTTGGGTGGCCAGCAGTGTATTTCTATGTACCATCTTTACACCTGTAATGAATTATAACACATTTTTTGAATTATAACACAATGATATTGCTTACATGTAATGAATTATAACACAATTGATACTGCATACAAGCAGTATCAATTTCAAAATATAATAAAATACTTTCTGGTGTGCCATCCCGTTACTAGGTTGTGGAATGGCAGATATTAATTTCTTCTCTTGACATGACACTTAAATTCTGTGCAGTATCATGCCAGGTGGGAACGTTATCTTGGCGATGAAACGCGGACAGTGATCTGTAGAGACATAAGGTTATTTCGAAGCAGGAGACATGAAAAATAAGCAATGCCCCGCCGGGATTCGAACCTCTAACCTATCGAATACGCGTCAAGTGTGCTGACCATTACATCATGAAGGCATGCTAAGAAAGCGGAAGAAATACCTTATATACTCCCCCTTTGAAAGGGCGATTGGGGATTAGGGGACTCAATCGCCAAATCCTGTGGTGGAGAATCATCATCCACCACCTTTTTTAGTCAGGGCGCCAGGTATTAGAGTTATTAGGTTATTCTGAAGCAGAAAGACGTGAAAAAGGAGCAATGCCCTCTTCGGGACTCGAACTTCGGTCCTCTCGATTACGCGCCGACTATGCTGACCATTACAACACGAACGCATGCTCAGAAGGCGGGAGAAATACCTTATCGATTTAAGGGTTGAGAGTGAGCAGTGTCAGATATGCACAGGTCTTACAAATTAATTTTATGCATTCACTTCCATTTACAAATTTTCTCTAAGTAAATTAATTTACTAGACACTGTTTCAGTAACTTTTAGGAGGATTCTGAAATTTAAAAAAATCTCCTTTTTTGAAATGAACGTTTTCCTACAGACACGCATGATATAAAGCTTTAGAAGCAAGCTATATTAATTACAGTAAGGCTCAAAACGCTCATAAATCTTATTGAATAGCTATATGCTATAAATAAAGTAGGCTTTAAATTCAGGTTATTGCGAGTAACGTTTTACATTTCTCATATATGAAAAATGGCATGATAACATAATATATTGGGATTTAAATTCCCTCAGCTGCCAAAGTGCAAAAATTTAGTGCATCTTCCTAGTTCGAATTCTAAATATTCGAACTAGAATGATGGTTCTGTAGTCAAACCATCGCAACTAGTCCTGGGAAATATACAAATATAACGTTAATTTTTCTTGTTTGACTTCTCCAATAATAAAATCTAATATGGAAATTACCCTTTTTTAGCTTATTAATCCTTGTTGAAATGGAATACCCCGAAAGAAATATTAGAATTCTTCCACTCGCATTAGCATGTAAATAATAATGCGTCTTCAAGATTATAAACACGAATAAAATTACCTCACTTTCAGCCATTGTCTTTCGATCTGTTTATTGTATGATTACATTCACTTTACTTCAATTATATTTTCTTATTTATAAAGCGGATCTTTCTCTCATTTAGAGTCGTTTAATGTTTAATTCCTGACAATGACAAAATATATATTTTATCCAAAATTTAAAAAATGCAGCATTGTTTGCATTGGTACGATAGAAAAGAGTCAAACTTTTGGAAAATTAGATTGAAGATTCCGAAAGAACTTAAGTTGGAAGATTTCTTTTCAATGGAGCCGATGAACAAAGATCAAAATCTGAATTCTAAATATTCGAAATATATGGAATAATTAGAATCGAAAGACCATTTGACCGTTAAGGGAGGATGCGTGGAAAAAAATTCTTAAAAACCCACTTTTGCATTGGATTAAAATTAAGTACATAAAATTTTCAAAATTTACTTTGGAATATTGTATATTGCTCACAAATAATATAAGAATATATTTAGGGTTGGAGGAACTGAGAAATTAGTTGGATTTTCGTACTGTCCTAATGGTTTCAATTCTTATTATTCCAGATAGTCTATACTCCTCTCCGGGAGAAAAACATCATCAAAACCTTTCGAAATCTCCATCTGGAAAACTCCCAGTGCTTTGCGATTACTTACTATCCAATAACAGATGGCTACAAGAACAACGCAATCCGGTGCAGACAGATTGGCGAAGAGATATACTGCACGAACTGCGTATCAGCAAACAGGGACAAAATAACAGCAAATGCCACCATCAAGGATAGACGACAATAATGCAAATAGCAAATGGCTGGCTGCGTACGACCCGTAGCTATCTGAAGTAAGAAAAATATCTGCCACTACACGAGGCGTGAAGCTGATAGCGTAAGGAGTATTTCTTTGTCCTCTCTGCCGTTGATAAAAGCTGCCAGACGAAGAAATGACTGCCCGACTCTATCAAAAGGGGTATTTATCAAAGCAGGCAACAGAGGAGACGAAGTAAATAAAATGAGTGCGAAGTAGTTATAAATTAGTGAATAATTAGTGAATGATAATTTGAGTAATTGTAAACCCAAGAAAGGCAGAAAAATTAAAAAGCATATTCGATATTTTCTAAGATTGTTTCAGATGACTTTAACGTTCTGTGGATTGAACTCCAGCATTCAAATTATGGCAAAGCAATATCTGCTTAAGGAAACACTGCCTTCGTGGAAGCCTTCTGTAAAGAAAACTAAATCGTAGTCATGTTTCGGTTAGAAAAAAACACGAAAATTCTCATGCAACCATTTTATTCTGTGGTATTTGAAGAGTTAAAGTACCAATGTTCAGCGGTTTTACCATTCGGTAGCTGGTGTGTACCTGTTCCTCGGTGGAAATGGTCGACATAGAGAGGTTATGTTTAGTATCTCTGTTTATTTATGCAGTAAGAAATATTAATCACTGTCAAAAGTGTTCGTTTCAGCAAGTCTATCACATCTAGAGCATTTGTTGTATATAAAATTTTCTGTTTCTTTCGTTCAAATTCCAATAAAACACAAAATTCCAGCAATGTGCAGTGAGATTATATTTCTTGATTTTTGAGTAATTAAGAAACATAATCAAAATTTAATCAACACTAGTTAACAATTACTGTCTTCTAGATTTCAGGAACGATTATTATAAAATAATAGAAATTTGCAGCAAAAGCTTACATTTTTGCTTATCACACGAATGAAAAAGTTACTAGAACTTACCACTAGAAATTTCAAAAACAGTCTAAAATTACTAAAAATCTCTTTAAAATAATTTTAATATTTGAATCGGGATTAAAGTTTAATATCTGAAATGATCTGAATGTTATACTCAGTTACGATAACCATGCCCGTTTAAGGGTAAAAAATCTATTAGAAGCTTAAAATGCACACTGTAATATCACAAATTTAAAATTAGCAGCAATGACAGACGTTCAGAAAAAAATTCCTATAATACTGCAACACAAATCCACAGCACAAAGAGAACATTACGTATATTTAACAAAAAAAATGTTTTAATTACTCCGTAATTAAAACAGACTTTAATTAAAACAGACATTAATTAAATTAATAAAACGTAATTAATTAAATTAATAAAACGTAAACGTACGTAACTCCGTAATTAAAACAGACATTAATTAAATCCGTAATTAAAACAGTTTTAATTACTCCGTAATTAAACAGTTCCGTCAGACGTAACTGTTAAATTTTTACACTGAATACACTCAAAAAATTTCTGTAAATGGAGTGTCAACAATTTTTATTTCCCTAGCACGCAAAAATCTTTCTCATAGTGATTAAAAAAAGAAACAAAATAAATTCGTTAGTACTGTAAGGAAACTTCGCTTCTTAGCCAAAATTTCGTTAATTTGTGCAAAACATCTCTATAAAAAATTCATAACATCAGCTGCATAGGAATAATACAAACACAAAACTGTTCTATATTTAATATATACTGTCAGAAATATAGTTTATTAATTGCAACAATGCCGCAAAGTTCTACAAAATTATCAATGGGATTATAAGGTATTTCTCCCGCCTTCTTCGCACGCCTTCGTGGTGTACTGGTCAGCACGCTCGACGCGTATTCGAGAGGCCCGTAGTTCGAGTCCCGGCGAGTTTGTTTCTTATATTTCGCCTCTCTTTTTTCCAAATAACCTAATGACTCTGCAGCATTATTAAAAATTAAATTCAAATTTATGCGTTTATTTGAATATCGCAAAGGACAAAGAGGTAGTATGGCTTAGAAAAATCATTTAAAAATAAAATAGATTTATTTACTTTGAAACAACCCACTCAGCCAACATATGGCTCCCCGACGAATTATTATTCGACAGTCCCAGATCAAATAATCGGTATTCGATACTCTTAAGCAGCCGGATTCTGGCGGATGATTGCGTACTAGATTATATATTAATTAGAAGTTCAGTTTAAAAAACAACCCTTTATGTATGTGAGTATGTAATGTATGGTGTTAAAAACATTTTATCAATTACTACAGCGCTGCAAATTTTTTAAAAAATAATTAGTTAGATGTGCTATAAATTATATGTATTTTGATTTATATCAACCAGATATATCATTAAAAGATAAAATAAAGATTTAAATCATACATATTAAGTTTATTGCTATTAAGCAATTACGTGTTACTTAAATTTGAAATTATATATTAATTAAATCTGAATAATTAGCACAATTAAGCGTTACTTATCAACAATTACACATTAATTTATTCTGAATAATCAGTCCAGTTACACGTTAATTAATTACACATCAGTAATCAGCAAGTATACATTAATTAAATCTAAATAATTATCCCAATCATACATCAATTAAATTTGAAAAATAAATTAAAGATCTGTATTTTCTCGAATGGAGGTACTGAGAACAGGGTATTTGCGAGGCTGCTCGAAAGATAATATAAAGACCTTATTTTCTGCTCAGTAGCATTTAGGTGATAGTGAGTGGATGTTAAATGTGTCATAATATAATGCACTTATCTAGAATTTAGTGTAAATAATCCAGATTTTTAGAAAGACTACGTTAAAGAAGTCTATAGTGTTAACAAAGATCTGGTATTAATCTGCCTACTTACCTGTCAGCAAATACCCCCGCGTACCAATTCAAATTACAGTAAATTTTTTATGTCATTATTCATGATCTCAATAGATTTTGATTTTATGTGAAGGTTTTCAAGACCAATGTTTATTTACATATTCATATGGACTAGTCGCTCTATTGAATAATCGTCTTAACGGAGGTGGTCACCGGTACAGAGTTTCCCGTTACTAAAACATGGCCCATTTCCAATCATCGAAGTATATCTTTTTGTGGACAGAACGAAAACAGTCCTCGTGTAGAATTGATAAAAAAGGAGGAGCCAAATGAGCAAATGAGTAAGCCAAAATAACTGGGATCAATGCAGACAGAGATTAAATATTTGCCTGAAATCAGATTCAAGTGATGGATCTCTCATGCAAATATTCATTCTAGAGCCTGAAAGACATCCGATGCGAAGGGGCTTGCATTGAAAATGTCAAAAGGGTTGGATGAGAAATCATTGTATGTGCCCCACCCTTACGGAACGCGGAGGGGCTGGAGCGCAAGTGATAAGCTCCGCCGAATGGGCGAGCTATCCGAAGCCTCACCCTTGAAGAAATTTATCGGGCAATAAAGAGAGGCATTTTGGTTTGGGATAGAGTAATAGAAAACATTTATCATTAGCACAGTCAATGATGATTGAAGATGAATATCGAGATAAATGATTAAAAAAGTCAATGAATTTCATTTGGCGTATTCGAATTATAAATAAAAGTAGTAAAGAAACGTTATAGCAAATGAGAAATTAGAAGAGAAATCGCTATTTTAAACTTAAAGATTCAATCCCGATTTTAATACTTGGAAAATCTACAGCAATCTCGTAGGGGGTGGTTTAATTTCTTTAAAGACTTTCACTTTTACAAAAAAAAAACTATATCTTCTTTAATTTGTAGTGATTTATATTTATTTTAATTAATCAGTTAAATTTAATTTCAATTTACTTTACTATAAGCCTTCACTCCCCTAATTGTCAGTGCCAGAATATCTAAACTTGGTAGCGTGCGTAACAAATGCAAATTCTACCAGTGGGAGAAAAAGTTTAAATGTCGACGTTCCAGTAGGGACAGTTAGAGAGAGTCTGGAAAATCTCAGTGCGTTGTTGTACGCAAGGGCTTAATAGCCATTATCTTGCTGCCACTAGACTCATCTACGCACTGTAGGATACAGGATTGTATGAGTCCTGTAGTTTAATTCTACTATTCTTGTGTATATCTCCAACTTTTAGTTTAATTCTACTGTTTCAGTTACCACCCAAGCAGAGGTGTAGTATGTTAGCGTCAAGTTGACGCATTGTAAATAATTTAAAGAGTTTAACAAAGGGAAGTTTTAACCCTTCTTCGGTGCAATCACTATTTCTCTAGATTCTACACAATAGATAGACAATAGAACCTTACATCTGGCACTCGAACATCTTACTCGTATTCAATGGCAAACAATCAGGACGAACAATCATCCTTACAAGAAACAGAAGTCGTAGACCCGATGGTGACAAGCCCATTGTATATATTTGGCTTTTTAATACAGACGATGAGAGCAGGAATTAAGCCAGCAGTGGTATTCGACGGTAAAAGCTTCGTCACTTCATTGCTGGAATCTCTTGAGACGCACTTTCAGTTTTATCCGGTATCCGAAAGACATAAAGTAGCTGTCGCCTCCAGTGCCCTCCGAGGACAGACGGAGTCTTGGTGGAAAGGGATTAGAAAATTCATACATGGAGAAGTCGGAAGCTCACCAACAATTTTGAAAATTTCAAAGCGGCACTCCTAAAGGCCTTTCCGATCGTGAAAGATCTTGCGAAACTTGAAGCCGAACTTAACAGCTTTTATCAACGGAAAGTTGAACACCTTACCGAGTTTATCCTGCGTAAAGTCAAACTAGTGAGTATGCTATATGGAAGGAAGTCCGATAATGAAGTAATTGAAATTATATTACCAGGATTATTAGCCGCAGGACAAGATTTCGTGGATCTGAGAATCCCACGAAAGCTGCAAGAGTTATTCGAATTAGCCGTAAAGTTTCAATCGGAGGATAGCCGAAAATTCGAGATTTCCTATCCAGACTTACTATCAGCAATACTCCCGACAGCCGGCCGCAGAAAGAAACAAATGCAATGGATGAAAACGTTTTCTAACCACGCCGTCAATAAGCAAGAATGAAAATGGTAAAGCCAAAGACCGTCACCGCACCCAGCAAACATCAGGAGGAAAAAAAATTAAACGAATAGAGGGGCCTGAAAAATTGAGGGTTCGTATCCCCTGTGCATCACAAAAACCCTCTAAGTTGTATGGAAATACCGTGGTAGTCACGAATTCTCAACTACCGGTAATCCAGGTTCTTTTGAACGACGTACCGGTAGAAGCATTCGTGGACATCAGCGCGAAATGAATTTTTAAGCCAAAAATTCTACTATAGAAATTTCCGAAGAATAAGATTGTTTAAAAAATGTAGCACAGAAATCTTTGCCCCACAAGGGAAAGTTTACGAATGTGTCGGAAAGTTATCACTTAACGTTCAGGTAAAAAACGAAGTTTTGAAAGTTCTATTTTCTGTTGTTAAAAATTTGCAAAACAATGTAATTTTAGGCACAGAGTTCTTCAGGGCGGCGAACGCCTCAATAAACTTTGCAGAAAATTCTATTTTCTTGGATATCGTGCCAAAGGTGGTAGAAGAGGTAAGTGTTCCAGATATCGAACTCCAACATCTAAAACAAGATGAAAGAGCCAAGCTGGAAGAACTCATAAAAACATTTAATACGTTATTTTCTGAGAAGCCAGGGAATACACAAATCGTTACCCATGCCATAGAACTAAAATCAAGAGAACCTTGTAAAGCAAAACTTTATCGATATGATAAGGAGAAAGAAGCAATAATATAACAGCATATAGAACAAATGTTAAGGCATGAAATAAATATTCCCACCAATAGTGAATATGCTAGCCCAATTCTGCTATGCAGAAAGAGAAATAACTTGCCCTCTTCGAGTCCGAAAGCTTATCCTTTTGCGATTGATTACCGAAAACTTAATAGCATGACTATATTCCTTATTTACTCTTTACCTGTAATAGAAGAAATAATACGGAAAATTAGGTCTACAAAATATATGACCACTCTTGATGTTACTTCAGGCCGCTTTCAAATAGCCATGAAACCAGAAGATGTGAATAAAATAGAGTTTATTACAAAATTGGCACATATGCATTTTTATGCATACCGTTTGGGCTTTGCGGGGCCCCGTCAACTTTTTAATGCGATATGGACATAATTTTCGTCCCGTTCTAGGAAAATCGACTTTATTTATCTCGATGACATTATCATAACTAGTGACACTATTGAACGACAAGTGGAAGATCTCCACGAAGTTTTTGCATTATTAAAAGAAGCAGGTTTAACTATTAATGCCGCAAAATGTAAATTCGCAACTAAGGAATTGCGATATTTAGGATAGAAAATCTCAACTAAGGTTATCGAAACTGAGGATTCTAAAATAAAAGCAATTAAAAATTTTTCTCCGTCAAATACTGCGAAAAAACTTTCATCTTTTATTGGCATGCGCTCATATTATCGTTCGTTTATCCAAAATTTTGCCTATATTGTTGAACCTTTGATAGTTTTTAAGCGAAAGAAATCCAAGTTTGCATGGACAGCGGAGGCGAACACCGTTTTCCAAAACAACTCTAATTAATTGAAAACACCTCTAATTAATTGAATACAGCTCTTTTTAATGGCCCATTGTTATAATTCCCGAAAGGGGACGAGAACTTCGAGATCGCTGCGGATGCTTCAGATTACGCCGTGGGTGCGGCTTTAACTCAAAAAGGGCACCTCTTGACATTTTTTAGCAAAACTTTAACTTAGATTCAAAGGACCTACACAGCGACAGAAAGGGAAATGTTAACAGTGTTAATGGCAGTTCAGAAGTTTTAGGTCTACTTTGGAAAAGCCGCAGTTACAATCTACTCTGATCATGCGGCCGTAGGTAGATTATATTCTGGAAAGGATTTAACTCCTAGATTAAATAAATGGGCCTTAAATTTACAAGAATACAATTTAATAATAAAGAACACTCCCGGCAAGGAAAATACAGTGGCAACGCCTTGTCAACAATTAAACTGGATGAAAATGGGGATAAAATGTGCTATGTTAACTTCTAAAGTTTTAGATTCCTGGGAAACATTTATACCTGAATTGTCGAATGATCCAGAATTCGGTGATATCTATACTTATTTAAAGGATCCAGATAATTTTGAACATGCAGATCTTGCTGCAATTAGAAATAGGGCCCGAAATTACGAAATCATAGATAATCCGTTGTTCTATACTAAATCAACAAATGAAAACCGTGAACTGAAACCAGCCATCCCCGTCACACTACGGTTGAGTATTTTGCAGGAATTTCATGACAGCCCCACAGTCGGTCATTTAGGGGTGAGGAAAACTGTGCGTAGAGTACGCGAGGCGGTGTATTTTCCGCAGCTACAGAAGATAGTAATGTCAGGCTGTGTAAGTTATGTCAGTTAATTAACGGCGTTAATTATAGCCCAGCTGTGTATCTAAATAGAATTCGCGCGACTTTTCCTAACGAGATTCTCAGAATAGATCTTCTTGGCCCTTTTCCCCAAAGTGAGTTAAATAAAAACAGATATATTTTTTTCTAAGTGGGTAGAAATAATTCCTTTAAAGCGAGCGTCAGCTAAAATAGTTGCAAACAGGTTCTTACATAAGTATATTTTAAAATACGGTGCACCGTTAAAAGTAATAAGCGATAATGATCCTTTAAGGCCAGAATTTAGTTCTCGCTGATACTAAAAGACGTATTGTAGTCTTTGAACTCTGCTCATTACATAGGTAATATTAAAGGGCCAATTTTTGCTTTCTAGTCTCTGTAAAGCATCTTAGTTCTTATTAAGTTAATTCATTTTCTAATTTTTCTACGTTCTCGACCAGAAGTGTTGGTCTCTCTATCCCGAAGAGCGGGAGCAGCTGTACGCTGTGTGAATAAAATGTAAATTTAACCCTCCTTATCTTTGTTTTATATTCCACATCACAAGCATAGCTTTGAGTAAGTTTCCTGTTCTGGCTCAGGACTTTCAGTTATATTTGCAAAATCAACTAGAAGAAACAGTAGTCCTGACAAAGGTAGCACAGAAAACGTTAAAAAACGCCCCTCTGGTCGTAACTTTGAAACCTGAAAGCTTTCAGATTCTTATATAAGTATAAAGAAACATATTATATAGGTATAAAGAAACATATTATATAAGTATAAAGAAACATATAGGCAAAATTAAAAACCAAAAAATTTAAAGCTATAGCTGCAGGATTGAAATAAAATAAACTTAAAGCATCTAAGGTTAATTTTAAATTGGGGTCAAAGCAAGGCAATTTCTCTACAATATTAATAATTTCAACCGTGTATAAGAGGTTTAACATAATATCTAAACAAATCGAAATTATAATAAGAATTAATAGTAGAAGAAACTCGAAAAATAAAAATGCGAAAAGAGAAATATACAAAATTATAAAAATAAAAAATATAAAAGTTAATCTCCTTTTACTAAAACTCCAATTCAGAACTCATTGGGTGAAAACGAATTAAAACTTTACAAAAGTTGGTTAATAGGTTTTGAAAACGTGTTTCGTTCTCCTGGTTCATTCGAGATCAAAAGCCGAAAAACGATTCAATTGCATTTTCATCTAAGGCATTAAAATTAATATGAAACCGAAAAATCGAATCTCAAATGTACCAGCTTTCGTTTAAACTCTTAACACAAGGATTTTTTATCTGTAGGCTAGTAAATCACGCACATACGAACAGATTGCACAGCAGTTAGTTGACTAGAAGATAGCTTCCCCACGTCCGAATGCCAAAATGTATTAGTTCTTTTTAGTTCCAAGTTGTTTATATTTGTATACTTTTTTTAGTTAAACTTTTCTTATTTACAGTGGCAAAGTACTCTACATACACAAGAATGCATAAGGTATGTAATTTAAGATACATTAACAAAAAAAATACAGTAGTGAAAGTCACTGATCCAAGCGCAGTCTCGCAAACCAATATCGCTGAATTTCAGATTTTCGACGGATTTCGGTACACCACGTTAGACTAGTCTCTATCCATAATGCCATTGCTGCACAGTGGGTAGATTGGGCTTGGCAAGACTCTATTGAGAAAAAGTAAGTGTGGCACCAAGCAGTCATGTCCACTAATAAGTCGCCAAATCGCCGCATCTATAGAGCGAAGCCAATCTTGAATATTTCTCAACCATCTCTTTGTAGAATTTCTTAACACTAAGTCTTGACAACAAGTAAAGCAGAGGTTTATTTAATAATACATTTAGTAATTGAAAGCAAAAACTCACTCTTAATCATCTGAGGGACCATGGATCCTTTTTTAGCTAATAAATTGGCTTTTTAATTGCCATCTAGACTGCTGTGCGCCGGGATCCCCTGGTAGATAAAGTATATCTCTTTCCTCTTAAGCTATTGCAAATAATTTCTACATTGTGATATGTCTAATGTAGCCACAACATCAGAAGCAATAGCCTGAGTAACTGCCTTCGACTCAGACAGTATCACAATCTTAACAAGAGTCACATTTCTAATCAAACGTTGTTGTAAAGCTACCTTAGTAGTACCTATCTCACCATCAAAATCAGTTCTATGTCCGATAGAAATCAAAAAAGTCAAAGTCAATAATTCATAAAATGCATCTGCACCGACATTTGACGATTCGATTGAACGTGATCCATCAGTCCATATTCTGAGCCAGTCAGATCTCCGGTATAGAAGTTCTAGAATCTTCAGCGTCATACAGCACAAGATATCAGGAGCATATTCTTTTTATAGGCAATAAAATTATAAGCATGTATTTGCTGTTTCATAACCATAAGGATTAGGCGGCCGCACTATATCTTACATCTCCCCATCAAGATTCAATGTAGGACGCGGCTTTAAGACTCTGAATAAAACCAAATTGGATTTTTAAATTCCGGGGTCTAGATCGATATAATTTGCAAAAAAGATCACCAATTTTAATTAACTTTTTTTATAATACAACTGGCCTCTCATTTATCAGTCTCAACAGGTTTCAATAGCTGTGGTCTTACAACGCCGAAACGAAGTGCCTGGTTCTGAAAAGTCTCTAGTTTTCTCAAGGTCTGCTTATAAAAAGCAACAAGTGGCTCCCAGCCGGCAGAATGAAATAATAATAAGATCGGCAGAATAAAAGCTTTATAATTTTTGTTGAGCGAGTACATCTCCTTTCACAACTAGCGAGACGCTTGAGACACAGTCTTTTTGTAAATACACTCACGTTTGTGAAAATTGCAACACCATGAAGGACTTACGCGAGTGAGCTGAAATTTTCAGGAAATGCAAAGTAGCGCATGATATGCAAATGATTAGAATTGCAAATCCGTAGCGCATGCGTATGCTGAGCAGCGCCCTCTGAACGGCTGATGGATCCGAATAAATAGACGGCTGTAGCGAGGCGTGTATGGTTATCGGTGGTTATCTGCTAGTGGTAAACGTTAACTCAATCTGTACTTATGCCTCGTCGACGAAAGAGAGCGAGATTTGAACAACTTACAGAGTTTGAACGAGGGAGAATCATCGGCCTTCGTGAAGCTGGATTGTCGTATCGTGCAGTAGCCTCTCGTGTGCAGCGTAACAGCAGCACAGTGATGCGCGTTTGGAAGCAGTGGACGGACGAGTGTCGGACAACTCGGAAATCCGGGAGTGGACCCCGAAATGTGACGTCAGCTCGCGATGATAGACACCTGGTCCGCATGGCGCGGACGGACCGTACAGCTTCCTCTAGACAATTGGCAGCACTGTGGTCAATAGCTACAGGTGTTTCATTGTGTGCTTCATCAATTCGTAGACGTCTGCTGCAGTGTGGACTGCGCGCACGGACTCCTTTATACAGGATCCCCCTAACGCACGACCATCGCCGCCTGCGGCTACAATGGGCCAATCAGCATAGAGACTGGCGTGCTGATTGGCAGCATGTCGTGTTTTCTGACGAATCCCGCTTTAATTTGTGGTACCATGATGGCCGCATTCGTGTCAGACGCTATGCCGGTGAACGCCACCTTCCGGAGTGCATTATCGAACGCCACAGTGGACGAACACCCGGAGTTATGGTCTGGGGCGCCATAGCATATCATAGACGATCTCAATTGCTACGAATTGTGGGCAATCTGAACAGCAACCGGTATATCCGTGAAGTTCTACAGCCCGAAGCTGTTCCCTTCCTTCAAAGCTTGCCAGGCGCTGTATTTCAACAGGACAATGCCCGCCCTCATACTGCTCGGATTGTTAAATCCTTCTTTGCAGCGCAGCAGGTACAGCTTCTTCCTTGGCCTGCGTGTTCCCCGGATATGTCGCCAATTGAACATGTGTGGGATGTCATTGGTCGGCGTCTTGCTCGTGATCCTCGTCCTGTTGCGTCTGCAGACGAACTTTGGGTACGCGTACAAACGATATGGAATGCTCTTCCTCAGTCAGACATTCAAACTTTGTTTGACTCCATGCCACGTCGTGTAGCAGCACTTATTGCGGCGCGTGGTGGCCACACAAAATACTGATTCTGATCTCTTGTTCTTGTTTGTTTGCTTTGAACATTTAATCATTTATTTGTACCACTACCACTCAACTGTGTATTAAATTGCATTCAATTATGACGATTCCTTCTTGGTGTTGCAATTTTCACAAACGTGAGTGTATATTCAGTATGACACTGCTTTCACGGAGTACGTTGTAGAGAAATCAGTTATGAGGAAAACCACAAAACCATCAGTTCAATCAACAAGATTCGAACGTGTGACGAATTGCCACCCTTCATAGATATTATTCACTCAGTTAGTATTAGGCTGTATTGTAATACTGCTTGAAATGTCAATCTGCAACCTTTCCATTTTCTTGGACAGCTCCATTTCGAATACTGTATAAATTTTCTTATACACACAGAATTCCAGAAATTTGCTTTTATAATTACTACTGTACATATTTATATTGCCAGTATTTTGTAATATTTACTTAATTTAATTTAGTCGGAGCACGAAGGAATTACCCAGTCTAGTACAGCATTATCAGCTATTAATAGAATTTTTTGGCAGCTCAGTTTAATATTATATCTGAATCTGAAATCAGTTTCCTGAAGTTAAAATGTAAAATATTCGCCAAATACAATTTTTAATATACCCATCAGAATAAATAAAATGCGAAATAAGAGATGACAGAGAAATAACAAGGAAAAAAGTGCATTTTATTGTTCTTCATCATTACCATAGACGGACTGAAATAAAGAAAGATAAGTAACCATACAAAAGGGTTTTGCTTCGAGAAACCTTGTTCAAACTCAATCTGCATCTTTTCGTGCACGCTTCTATTACTGGAGGTACACATTCTATTCAAGAAATGATCTCGAGAAATACACGAATCGGGTTATGACTAATGACAGAAAAAGGCCTCTTTCAAATTTTTTTCTGGCAACATTTGGAAGCACGAAAATTAAATTCTATGATCGAATATTTTTCGTTGAAGGAGGAGGAAGCTTCTTTATCAACTCCGCGCTCCGTATTCAAAATTTGGAAAG